>OZ007576.1:14642801-14732801 GCA_963931925.1 Onchidella celtica | reverse complement strand
AAAATCGGAGTATCTGTTAGAAGTTATTTTTCCTGTGGAAATCGAGTGACATGTGCAAAACTGCAGCATCAATCCGATGTCTGGTATTTCGCCGGCTTTATGAAACCAGACAAGTCCGATGGACCCAAATCTTACAGGAGACGAAAATTATCGAATTGTTTTATTTAAAATGATATTTATGATCTTAAATACATTTTTAACATTTGAAATATTGTACCCCTTGCCCACTTAAATACCATGGACTTCTTAGAACATTCATTTGGCAAGACTGAAAAGAGAGACGACATCTCCAGTTATGCGATACGTCTGTGCGGCATCATGGTCTGGCTTCGATGGCCCTGTCTGAGATTTTCTTAAAGATGAAAAGTTCTGTTAGCCTTGTTAGAATCACTGTATTCGCCAGAAATGAGGTTACTCTTCCATTAGTATGGAAAGCGGTACATTATTGTTTTCGTCAAACTACCTGTAGACATATCGAAATGATCACTAAGGACTCTATGTGTGGCTCCGCCATATTGTCGCTGTTTGACTGTACAGATACCGTCAGAAATTCTTGCCAACCCTATCAGTTGCCAGGTTGGGTTAATCCACCCCGATACTCAAAGTTAATGCTGGACAACCTTGTTGACTTTCTAGGCCTGGAGGTTTTCAAACCCTTTCTGCTTCACAGCACCTTTCAAAACTCTGATCATCATCTAAGACCCTAAACAACAATTCTCACTCTCTCTCTCTCTCTCTTTCTGTCTCGCTCTTTCTTTCTGTTTCTCTTTCTCTCTCTCTTTATCTCTCTCTTACTCTCTCTCTTTCTCACACACACACAGGTACGTCCACACAAAGGGAGAGACAAACACCCACGAATAGACAGATATAGTTCGAGAGAGACATACAGACACAATGGCAAACACAGAGAAAGAAGGGGGGGGGGGGTTATTGTTGTAATTATCATTATTATTATCATGATTATTTGTCGTCGTTCAGCTCATGATCCCCCCCCCCCCGGAAATACCTACCCCCACCCCCACCCCCCACCCCACCCCCACCCCCCAATCCCCTTCTTTTAGGCTCGCAACCCCTAAGTTTAAACCTCCTTTCTAGAGAAAAGCCATGTTAATGGGTCGGTCACCCGGTACCCAAACCACTTCTTGTATATGTGTGTATGTATGTGTTTGTCTGTGTGTGTTATGTGTGTATGTATGTGTTTGTCTGTGTGTGTGTGTGTGTCTGTGCGTGTGCAGGTGCGGTTTTGTCTGTCTGAGACCAGCGACTCTTGCTTCACCGGCTGCCCTCCAGTGGACAGGATTGAGAGTTTGTACACAGGCTGTACAATAGTAGAGAAGAAAAGAAGCAGTTAATGTGGAACGTACAAATCAAAAACATGTCCGAAATAATAGAGAAAATGCTCAATCAGGAGACAAAAGGACAACAGAAGCGGCACTGTCAATATTTTATGTCTTTTCAGCCGGGGAACTTCTGTCCATACGTTTCTAACGGGCCGCCTGTCTTAGGTTTGCGTATAATTATAGTGTGGTAGAAAAGAATATTGGCATGGCATCGGGGGGGGGGGGGGGGGGACAAGGTGGTCTAGAGGTCTAGAGGCAAGGTGCTCGCCTCTCATGCCAAGGGTCCCGGGTTCTAAACCCGGGCAGTGCAGGCATGTTGGAAAGTGGATTTTTCTCATATTTTCTCAAGTCCCTGGTCCTATTGGGGGGTAGGATCGAGTAGTTCTTGGAAATTGGATTTTTCTCATATTTTCAAGTCCCTGGTCCTATTGGGGGGTAGGATCGAGTACCTAGTCTTCTCGGATAAGGACGAAAAAATTAGGAGGGCCCGTGTGCACGTTGCGCACGTTAAAGATACCTTGGCAGTTGGAAATCGTAAAGAGCAGGCCGAAAGGCCGCTGCCCGGGCAAAATTGAAATTAATAGATTAAAATTTATCCATATCATCTCCCCCCCCCCCCCCCCGCCAGAACAAGAAATAATAAAACAAGTAAAGTGAGGTGTAAATGCCAAGGGCAGCGAACCTCCTAAAATAAAGACCTCAAATCGGGGGGGGGGGGGGGGGGGACACATTCGTCTAGAAGCAAGGTGCTCGCCTCTCATGCCGATGGAACCGGGTTCGATCCCCGGTCGGTGCAGGCATGTTGGAATTTCTTTTTTTTTAAGGGCGGGTTGGGGGGGGGCGGGGGGGGGGGAGAGTCCTGTCCCTGATCCTAGGGCAGGTAGGGTCTAGCACCTATGTTTTTTTTTTATTAGTGAATTTGAATATGAGTTGAAGATTGACTGTAACAAAGCGCTTAGAGCGTGCACTTGACGTGGTGAAATGCTATAGTTAGAATGCGCATATCCACCATCTTGTTTGTCCGGACCCACTTAAGGCGTCGCGAACCAATCGGCGGCGAGTTCACTACTGTAAAAAATGGCACGTGTGTATACGCACATGGGAGACGTTCGGACAATTCTTTCACTTCCTTTCTCTTGTTTACACGGATGGTAGGGAATCTGACCAGTTTGGGTCCATCCTTTCCACCCCTGTCACAACAGACAACTGCAATGCAACCAGCAGCCATTTTAACTGCTTTGGCACATCTCGAAGTTACACTCATCAGCTGATCCACCGGCCATCTTGTTTGGCGGAAGTACAAAACAAAAACTCTGTGACGTCATGCGCATTGTACCTATACGAATTAAATGTACTAGTAACTGCTCCATTCTTCGAATGATAAAAAAACAAAGCTCAGCACTCCAGACCGAAAGCAATCAGCAGAAAAACATTGATGTCGAGACACTTTGGGTCATCCACATAAAATCGGCGATTAATAGATAGATAGGATAATATTAGTACAGTGTGCGAAGTAGTGCGCACCGAGAATTTTTCAGGAAGTGATGATGCCATGGACTCATGACTGTGTTCGTAAAAATGAAGGATCGGAGGTAGTCAATTAGCGGCATAAAGCAAACTCAAAAAAATACTTCCCCACCTTTTCAAGACTCCAAATCTAAAAGAGAACCTTTTGCGGGTTGAAGGGCAGGAACATGTAAAATTTCACGCATATCCGAGCTGTGTGAGCGGCGTTAGCTCTTGTTCGATATTTTTATTATAATAAAATGATGATTCATGACTAGTATTTGTGTACAATAGACACAGGAAACATCAGGGTCCACACGGCAAACATTGTAACTGTTTTGGATGCCCAGAGAAGTCCAGTAAAACTATTCCATCTATGCATTATGATGAGGTGAGTAGATTGGCGGGGTTGTTGTTGTAGTTGTTGTTGACGATGATGATGTTGTTAATGATGATGATGATGATTACGACGACGATGGTGATGATGATGGTGCTGACGATGGAGACGGTGATGCTGATGATGATGATGATGCTGACGATGGAGACGACGATGGTGATGATGATGATGCTGACGATGGAGACGGTGATGCTGAGATGATGATGATGATGATGCTGACGATGGAGACGACGATGGTGATGATGATGATGATGATGCTGACGATGGAGACGGTGATGCTGAGATGATGATGATGATGATGATGGTGATGATAATTATTTTGGCTGCTGTTGGCGCTGGTGTATTGGGATTGGCGGTAGCAATGTGTGTTCACAGTGGTAGAGAGCAAGTAGTATTGGCGGTAGGCATAGTCAATTACGCTGATGTTGGTGATGGGATAAAAAATATGTAGTAGCGGTGATGGTGATGATGGTTGTGGTTGTGATGGTAGTAGTGTTAAAGCTGATATAGGTCGTACCCGGCTCTGTCAAAATATTATTTAAAAAAAAAAAAAAACCACAGAAAATCTGTGAGGTTGCAGCAACTGAAGCTAAATTACATTGTATCGTGCATGTATTATTTCTTACGCGAGGCTTTGCTATATTCAAATTTTTCTTCTTGCCACAGTTTGACTCTACTCCGTTAACTCCCCCCTCTCCCCACCCCCACTCCCGTTTTTACCACCCCACAGCTCCGCTGCCAATACTGTGCCGCCCATGTGCAGCCCTCCCAAGACGAGATTCTGGCCTACCCTTGGACAGTCATCAGTTACAGGCCCAACAGAAAAACAAAGTCGGATGCCAATATGTGAGTGATGGGAGGCGGGTTGGCAGGGGTTTGGCAAGGGTCTAGACAGGAAACTCACAAATGAGGTTTCATTGAGGGCGCCTTGTTTTTTTTGGGGGGGGGGGGGTATGAGGCGTGGGTGAGAGGCGGAACGGGAGATGTGTATGTGCAACAGAATGGATTTAAAAGACGGATATTTAAGTCATGGATGGATGGACAGGTAGATGGACGGACGGAAGGGCGGAGGGAAGGATGGATGGATGGATGGATGGATGGATGGATGGATGGATGGATGGATGGATGGATGGATGGATGGATGGATGGGTCAACGAATGGCTCAATGGATAGATTGGCGGACGGACGGACGAACGAACAGACCAAGGGCGAGTGGATGGAAGAATGGATGAATGGATGGATGGATGGATGGATGAACGCATCCAGTGATTGACAAAAAGACACACATGCAGTAACAAAAGAACTCTATGAATATGTCCACAGATCACTTCCACCGCTACAACCCAGCGGCGACGATTTCTCAATGACCCAGCAAACCATCACCAAAAAGCCTCCAACAACTCAGGTTTCCAAGTCAGCCAAGTCCAGACAGAAGTCAGCAGCAGTTGCTGATGATAAGGAGAACGAGTCCCTGGTAGCGCCATCTCAGCCACTGTTTCGGTCTAACAACGACGCTCCTGCCCGCGCAGATTTCAGTTCAGTCTATTTGAGACGGGGAGAGGACACGTATCGAACTGACAGGGACTTTTCTGAGGTTAGGCGTGGTGAGGGCACATACCTGTCCCAGGTAAATCTGCTTTTTCCCCTATAATTAATTATTCTAATCCATTCTCGTTTCCTCTGAAGTTCATCGCGACCAGTATGTCTTGTTTGGTCCAACTCCGCTTTTGCACAACTGAGAAATTCGACGTGGAGCTATTCCAGCTTTAGTTTATTATGAAAAGAGGTCAGAATAAATCGGAACCGTGAAACAGCTTGATAAGTTTCAAAAGACAATACAAGTGTCAAAGTCTGCATTTGTTTAAATACCTTTTTACATACTGAAGGCTTAAGGGCTAAATTTTACAATGCATTACCTTTACAATGTAGGCCTATTCTTGAAGCTATACAGTGAAACACACATGTTTGTCGGCACTGTTGATGTGATGGGTGTATTTACTACAGAACATGTTCTCAGAAATGAAACTATCTTCTCCTCTGTAACCACCCCCCCCCCTCCTGCCCTCCCCCACCCAAACTCCTTCCTTGCCCTATTCACACCCTGGTCTGTGACAGAGAAAAACCCTCTCCCGAGTGACGGAAGACGCCCATGATGACGTCAGACCCATCGATAGCATCAGCAACGTGGACCTTCCACCACTTCGAGCTCATACCAACTCCTACGTCAGAAATTATTACAGGTACTTCAGTTGTCGTCATGGTGTGGATTGATTCTGCTTGTCAGCCTCGTGTTGTTGTTTTTGTCGGTGCGGCCATTGTTGTTGTCGTTGTTATTGTTGCTGTCATGTTTTTTTTTGTCGGTGTTGTTGTAGTTGTTTTTGTTTTGTCGCTGTCGTGTTGTTTTTGTCGGTGTTTTTATTGTTGTTGTCGTTATTGTTATTTGTTGTTTGTTGTTTTTTTTTATCGCTGTCCTTGCAAATGTACTGGGTTTGTTTGTTTGTTTTGTCGGTGCTGTCACTGTCGTGTTGTTTGTTGTTGTTGTTGTTGTTGTTGTTGTTGTTGTTGTTGTTGTTGTCGTTATAGATTTTGTAAATCCCTTGCAGTTAAATATCTCAGCAATATACTGACAGACTGTTTTAACGAGATATTACCACAGTGACACAATTCTGATATCTGAGTACTTCATTCTGTCCTGTCCATATCGGCCACAGAAAGATGAAAAAAATAAACAAACAAACAAACAAATTGAAGCACATACAAGTCCGGGTTTTTATTTCAAATAATCACAAAAAGACCCGGATTATTTCAGTTCTCTGGAAAACCAAACAGAAAAAGGGGGTTGATCACGGGGGAAGGAGGAGGGGGTTTTCTCAAGAATTTGGTCTACCTCCTTAAGCCCAATTTCAGCAGAATCCACTCATAATTGCAGCACCAAAAGTGAAACACGAAAACAGAAAATGAAAATGGGATTTCTTGTACAGTATATCGTAAGTCATAATTCTCGGATTTCGCTGTCCTTTAGACCACGGCATACAGCCCGGGCGGAAATGGCATCGGATGTAGATGTGAACTACACTCGAGAGAAGTACTTCCGGTCCCTGGAGACCCAGCAGCGACTGCAGCAACAGCACGGCGCGCCACCGCTTCAGGCTCTACAACATCAACCCATGGCCATGCCCACACCGCGACCTGCACGGGACACGGCCAGTCAGATCTCTCGTATGCTGAAGGGGCAGTACTATGATAGACGTGAGTTCGTAGCTGGGACTGATTGGTTGGTTGATTGGTTGGTTGGTTGGTTGGCTGCTTGATTGATTAGTTGGTTGATTGGTTGGTTGGTTGGTTGGTTGGTTGGCTGGTTGGCTGGTTGATTGATTAGTTGGTTGATTGATTGGTTGATTGGTTGGTTGGTTGGTTGGTTGGCTGGTTGATTGATTAGTTGGTTGATTGGTTGGTTGGTTGGTTGGTTGGTTGACTGGTTGATTGATTAGTTGGTTGATTGGTTGGTTGGTTGGTTGACTGGCTGATTGTTGGTTGGTTGGTTGGTTGGTTGACTGGCTGATTGTTGGTTGGTTGATTGGTTGATTGATTGTTTGATTGATGGATGGATGGATGGATGGATGGACGCATGGGTGGATGGACAGATGGATAGAAGGATGGATGGATGGATGGATGGATGGATGGATGGACGGACGGGTGGATGAATGGATGGATGGATGCAGGGATTGATGAATGGGTGGATAAATGGATGGATGGGTGGATACATGGATGGATGCACATCAAACACGCCGAGAAAACACAAATAAATGAATGAGTGAGTAGCTAGATAGACATACATTAAACAGACTGTCGGGAGAACAAACAAAACACTCAGGACTTGACTTTCGTCATAACCATATCTGACCCTAAAGAAAGAAAATGCAAAAATATTACGCTAAGCTCCATTCTAACCATTATGTTTACTTTGCCTTCCTCAGAAAACGGCCAGAAATACACGTATAACGTGAACTACGGACGAAGGAGCATCGTAGGGGAGAGACGACCAAACGGATAACGGGGCCTTCAGCGCATTACGAAGATACAATTATGTAACTGTGATAATGTGTCCGGCCTACTTATGATCGGATGTTCAAACTGTGATACTTATAGAATGTCTTTTTCCAGATATATGGAAAGCGAGTATGTATGTGATAGAGATCGAGAGCTGCATGGTAAACCATCGTAATACGAGTTTTTAAAGAACAACAAGTGAGATATTTGGCAGTCTGGTAGCCCTCGACAACCCGCAGGTTGTGTTATAAGTTCGGAGTTGAACTCTGAATACTAAGGGTTAAGTGCCATTTTGTTGTTGTTGTAGCTGTTTTTAATATTCTAACTAAAGTCTGGTATAGAAAATTATTCAGTTTTCTGCTTGTGCTGGAAAAATTTTCAAAAACCGAGTTACGATGGTTGGCCACGCGGGCCCTCGAGATGGTCTTTGCAACTGGAAATCATGCTGAATGTCAGTCTAAGTGGTCTTGTCCACAGCATCCGCTCCGCTCCGCTATTTTTACGGAAAATAACGTTAAAACAGTCTTTGCTTCTGTATACTTGTCCACAGCATCCGTTTCGCTCCATTCTTCACCGCTATAGAGGCAAAGAGAATTTTTCGTACAGCATTTTTCCGAGAAAAACAGCGGAGGGGATTATGTGGACAAGACCATTAACTTGACCAAATTCCAGATTAAGTACGGACAGAAAAGTTTTGTTTCAAACCTACCAAACATGACTACTGTTGGTACAATGTGGCTATACCTGTATTCACACTGACGTTTTCGAACAATTTCGGGCTAGCCGCGCACAGGTGACTTGCTGTTCAGTTGTATCTCAGTTTTGTCTTCCTAGATCGATTCCGCAATGTTCCCACGTGTCAAATGGGCGCGCATTCCCGTTCTCAATCAATGGTTCTCAACCCCTCACCCAGCCCCAAGCAAGAGCCAAGTTACTTTTTTGTAAGTTTTATTAAAGACAGTAGGCTTGTCGATTATTCATTCTAAAGAAAAGACAAGAAGTATTCTTTACTAAATGGACACAATTCTTGCCCTCCATTCGTCCCTATTGACATTTTCGCCCCTCTGATCGCCCATTTCGTCGTTTTCGCCCCCTTCAGGCCATTTTCTTCGTTTTCGCCTTCCTGGAACTCAAAATCGAACCTCTCGAACGCGACATAACCAACATTGAAAATCACTGGTCTAGGTTTTAAAAACAAAAATGCGACGCCACTGCAATTCAAAACTGTCGCACGGGAAGACCAAGCTGTAGGGTTAAGCTTAGGGCTAGGATTAAGTGTGGGGTGAACATGATGTTTCTTGGGCGACTTCAAAGAAATGATGGTCCAACTGCGGTTTGTTCACACGATGAAGCTTTCGGATTTACCTTGTTAAGTTAGGGTAGAGGGTTAGGTATAGGATTAGACTGGAATAGACTAGTGTGCTACAAAACCTTTTTCGTTGGCGAAATGGACACAGTAAAGTTTTCGAAAATTGACAACAAATGTATCTCACAAAAGATTTAAAACAACTCTTGTAAATGTAATCGCCATAGTGGTATCAAATAGTTTCTACCTTTACGATTTTGCGACATCAGTTCTTGTTTGTTCCAACTCCACTTTTTGCCAAAGTGAGAAATTCCACGTTAAATGTTTGCGGCTTTAGTATTCTGATCAAAGTATAGTTCAGGGAACGAGGAGACGGGGCAGCCAAAGAAAGAAATGGACAGACAATATCACTGAATGGATAGGGACTTGACCACAGCACAGGCCCTTTCCCATGACCGCCAGAGGTGGAGACATTTGGTGCAACGCTCACTAGTGGAGTTCCCCCACGACTCCGGGAAGGAATTAAGTGACCCAGAGGAAGGAGTTAGAATATAAATCGAAACTGTGAGATACCTTGATAAGTGCCACAACGCATTTTAAACTCAGTAAAAGAGTTTACTTTGTCTATTGTGAGACATTTGGTGCAACGCTCACTAGTGGAGTTCCCCCACGACTCCGGGAAGGAATTAAGTGACCCAGAGGAAGGAGTTAGAATATAAAATGAAACTGTGAGATACCTTGATAAGTGCCACAACGCATTTTAAACTCAGTAAAAGATCTCCAGTTTTTCCGGAAAAACGGAAATCGAACAAACAAGATCTAATGTCGCAATTTCTTCAGACAGGCAAGGAATGTACATTTTAGCCTAGGCACGCACGTGAGACTTGCTGTCGTCTAGCAGTCCCGCCTTAGTCTCATGTTCCCATTTCTGCAATGAGCCAGTGCCTCGAATAAGCGCTCAGCTCCATTCATTCGTTTTGACATTTTTGTATACTGTCGTACATATTTTCGAACATCTCAAAATACTAAAATTTCAACATGACATAAAATTTTTACTGTTAAGGCCAGCCCCAAAATTCTTCCATATAGGCATAAACAAGGCTTATATAAACTTTACTGCAAAGTTTCAGTGTTCTAGGTTTAAAATTGGGACGGAAAAATTGATTTTAGTGATTTATCATATTTTTCAAGATGGCTGCCGCAGCGACCTAAGTTTGGGTCGAATTTGGAAATTTTGCCCAAATTTACTCTTTCTTGACCCATAAGTACTATCTCAATCATGTCTCATGGAAAATTTATCAGAATTAAGGAAATTTCTTCCAAGTATGTATACTCCCCCCCCCCCCCCACCCCCCTTAAAGAAAAACGCGACGCCGCTGAGAGTCGACGGCAACGTAACAAAGTCACATCTGTGCGCCTGGCTTTTGTTCAGTGTGCGTGCGTACGTACCAGCATGCCTGCATGCGTATGTATGAGAGAATGTATGTGTCTGTGTGTGTGTGTGTGCGCGTGTGTATGACTGTGTTGTGGATATGAAAGCCAGAATGAAAGAAAAAAAAAAAAAGAGACATATCCATGTCCAGTGCTCATGGATGACGACATCTCGGATCTTCCGTAATGGATAATTTATTCATAGGACCCCTAGTAAAAACGATCCACATTTAGAAAATTCATACATACAACGAGAAAATCATTTGTACTGTTATCATATTTAACATGCTGTTGTGAACCATTATTGTCATGTGCTTGCCCATTTTGTAATCCTATTGTTTATTCAGCGTTCTAATGAATAAATATGAAATAATAAACAGTTTAAAAGAATAAAAATAGACTGTATCACTCTGTTTTCTTCTGTTCTTTTCAGATTTGATGTGCTAACCTTTCGTTGATATGATTTTCCAGCCATGTACACTAATAAATTAATTAATAAATTTTAGAAACTTAATGTAATGCCTCTCCGATCCGAGATAACAAGGGAAATTACTCTTGCTCCCGTACATTACAAGTGGCAGATTCATGGTTATCTCCCGTGTTCCAGGTGAAAACTAGAGGACACCCACTGTGTTATAGGGCATTCATGTCGTATTTATTCTGTCTTAATAGGTTCATTCTCTCTCTCTTTCTCTCTCTCTCTCTCTCTCTCTCTCTCTCTCCTTATTTGTCTTCGTCTTCCTCTCCTTTTTTCTCTTTCTCAGTTCCTCTGTTTCCCTCTTTCTCTCTCTCTTCTTATTACGACATTGTCTTCTTCCTTTCTTTTTTCTTTCTCTCTCTTCCTCTTGTTTCTTTTCCTGTTTCTCTTTCTCTTTCTCTCTCTCTCCCATGATCTGTTTCTTTTCCTGCTTTCTCTCTCTCTCTCTCTCTCTCTCTTTCTCTCTCTCATATATTATTATTATTATCCTCTTCTTCTTCTTTTTTTCTCTCTCTCTCTCATTGCCTCTGCTCATTTTCCCGTTTCTCTCCTTCCCGCCCTTCCGCTGTTTCTTTTCTTCTCCCCCCTCTCTCCCTTATTACACACACACATACAGTGGCGGACCAACATTTTTGGGGCCCTGAAGCCTGAACTCTTATGAGGCCCCATAGCAACCAGCAACAATAGGCCCAAAATTCACTCATTAAAAAAAAACGTATCTTCGGGGGCCCTCCGGGGTTTAATGGCCCTGAAGTTTAAGCTTCATTAATTTCAAATTCATAGTAGATCCGCCACTGGACTCTCAGGCTGGGTTCTCATGTATACGGAAACAGAAACGGCAACGGAAACGTCAAAGAGCCTCCAAGTGGTGGAATAGAAAGAGTGTTTCCGCACGCCGTTTCCGTGCACATGGAAACACTCTTTCTTTTTATTATATTTTATGAGGGATTTTTTTGCCGTTTCCGTTTCCGTACACATGAGAAACCAGCTTAACACACACACACATAATTATACACATCTGCATCCGTACTTACGTCACCAACTACTGCACACAAACATGCGGATTCCCGTGATATTGACCACACGTTTACTTACCTTGTGTTGTCAGATAATGAATGTTTTCATTTCCCAGCCAGAATTCTCCCTCCAGGGATCCGAACCCACGTCTGTAGTCATCCCAGCCGCGGAAGAAATCCACTGAACCATCCTGGCGTTTCTGGATGACGGTCCAGCCTGAAATGCGACAAGTAGACAGTATTAATCTTGCCATTTTCAAGGACATTATTTCCTTTCCTGTTTCAGACTTTCACCAAGCGCGACCTTATTCCTTCTTTATTCCATCTCCATTTCCTGAAAACCTGGAGATCTTTTAGTATGTAGAAGAGAATAATTATAGCATTTTGACACTTGTTTAAAATGCATCGTGGCACTTGTCAAGCTGTTTCACAGTTCAAATTTATTCTACCTCCTTATCCTAACACTAAAACCGCAAGGGTTTAATGTAGAATTTTTCAGTTGTGCAAAAAGTGCAGTTTGAAGAAACAAGAACTCAGGTTTCCAATACATACAGTTCATTATTTTGCATTTCAGCGTTCACAGGCTTAATAATGCTGCACCATCAATTAATAATAATAATAATAATAAATAGAATTTCTATAGCGCATTTCTAATAAAATTATTACTCAAGGCGCTGTACATTGCCTCAATAAGTCATGCATACACTTTCCAAATCTCATACTAAAACACGCACTCTCATCCATACAAACTTTCAGTTTCACACACATAGACGCTCTTAGTCATATAACACTAGCTTATATAATCAATTGTAACATCAAAGTACTGAATAGAATTTTGAAAATTTAACAGTTTCGGAGGAAAAGGTGATGTTTTACGCTTTTCTTAAAGCTAAATTAACAATAATTCTGCGTGTTTCTGTTACAATAGCAGACCAGATCAGACGCAATGGCTTCGCTTTCGTTTCGCTTTATGTAGTTTTGTGGAATGACGTTAGCCTCCACTCGCCGAGAAGATATCATCAATCGCTTTCGCTTTCGTTTGGGTTCCGCATCTCCTTGAGAGTACTGTCTTTCCGCAAAAAAATCCCTAAAGCAAGCCGAACGCTGAACGAAACCGAAGCCACTGTGTCTGATCTGGGCTGCTCTGTGGCTGATCTGTGCCCTGCTCTCAAGATCTGTGTCTGATCTTGAATAATTATGCAGTATGATTAATTAAATTTATTATCACTAGGAGGTGAGCAGTGGTGCCGTTTAACATAATAACTGAAGTGATTCGCCTGCAAAGAATGCCTAAAATATAAATTCTGAACATCTGAAAGACAGACAGACAGACAAAAGGTAGGCAGATAGGCAAGCAGACAGACAGACAGATAGACAGACAGGCTATATTATGATAAATAATAATATTATAATTCAAGTTAAACTATCGTAAGTTCTCTAACTGATTCGTTTCCTTAAGCTGCTCTGAGAGGCTCACCCCAGAACACCCAATTCATCAAAAAACGCACTAAGAAATGTTGATGTTCTTTGTTGAATTTCCAGTAAGACATTTTTCCTTATGTACTGCTTCCATACAGCATTATCACCGGCTTCAGAGAGGCAGGTATGAGGGTTGTTGTGTTACCAAAACAAGCTGCAAGTGAATCTGTTAAAATTGTATGGCTGAATATATCACCTATCATCATACTCTCCTATTCTGTACTTTGTCATCTCGACCTAATACATCACTAAGTAAAATAACTGTGCTAATTACATAAAAACACAGAAGAATTAAAGCCCTTGGGAAAGTGACTCTACAGAAGGTCGTCAGAGGAAGAGAACTCTTGACAAACAATTTAGTGTTTCGGCCCTTGATGTTCCTATCATCTGTAAAAGGCCGTACTGTTATACAAATCACGAGTCTGAGTGTTCTCATTGGGTGGCAGTTAGGTTCGTTTGTAGGTTTGTAAACAGGAGAAGAGGGCTGGTGTATTTAAAATTATGCTGCTGGAAACATGTTAAGAGTGAATACAAAACAAAACTTTAAAAACTGTGTTGTGTCTGTATGAAGTGGTGGTTAATACAGGTAGACAGAAGCAAACGTTGGAGTTTCTCTCATTGAAAGAAGGCTGTTGTACGTACGTACGTACCCCGAACGTTTCACGCTAGGGGCGCTTACGTATATGTATCTATCCCTAACCCCGTCCTTATCCTCGACCCTAACTCTTATCGAATCCCTAACCCTGCTCCTTATCCTTTCTGACTCAACCAAAAATCAGGAGGAAAGCAAAAAGAAAATCTGAAGGAACACTTAACTAAGGCTGTTGTTGGAGTATTTCGAGGGGAGACCTCTACTTCCGGAATAATAAAAGGCTTTAAATTACGTTCCCCCAGCTCAAAACACACGGGGCACGTACGCACAAGTTAAAAACAATCTTGAAAAGAAGTAAAGCTTTATCTTCTGATGGTGCCGGAGAGAAAAAAAACGAAGACCAGGTATCCCACAGATATAGAAATTACGCCCTCTTTCTCTGATAATCCTTTGTAACTGACTTCAGACAGACAGGCAGAATAACAGACAATCAGCTTCCTTAAATGAAGCTGTCTCTTTTCATTTTCTTTCTTCCATTTTTCGTTTTCTGAGACTGCAAAATTAATGGATTTCTGTAACCTGAAACAGTTTGCTTACCAGCTCCAGCTTACCCACAACTCACAGTGCATGATAATATTGCAACGTTTAACAACGGTTGGGTATAGCTTACTAGTCGCGACCTGAGTTCTTTTGTTCTGTCTCCATTTTCTGAAAAACAGGAGATCTTTTAGAGTGTAGAAGAGATGTGAGAAGTGCACACTGTCATGATCACATTAGGATCATAAATGCCGTGCTAGGTCACGACGTCAGTGAGTTAATTTTTACGATCTTGTTGATTATAACCAGCGTAATTTGTCCTTGTGCTGTTCTCGTGAACAGTTTGTTTTGAAACACCTTTTTTCTGATAGATGGAGAGAAGGAGGGGCGAGACAGAATAAATGTATAGCTAGGAATGACAGAGCAGTTCTCGACCCCGTGATTTTGATTAACATAGATAAGGGGCGAGTAAAGGTAGTTTATTTAGACGCTTAGTTGGCGTTCGGAAATTCGTGCATAAGAGTAGAAAGCACGGGGTTTGAAGATTTTAGTAGTTAATGTTTCGCATTTTAAATTTTGTCTAGGTAAAATTGACCTTGATTTTGGCGCAAGGCCATGACAAGCATAAATTTATACTGCAGGCTGAGCTCCAGCGGCTGCACCAATCAAATGTATGAATCTGGACGGAAGGTCGAGACATAGCTTTAGTATTTAAACCCGTGCAGAGCTTAGATAGTTGCCACATGTAGACAATCCATTTACGAAGTGGACGGCGATAGTCCTCAGCCAGATGAGAGACATAGAGACGCAGTTGAGCAGTCCATATTGTGAGGAGCGTGATGTTTTAAAGCTCCAGAGCCTAAGCTACTTGGTTTGATATGAACCCACAGCGTTTACATCCAGCGCTCTCACTCCCAGTGAGGGCATCATGGTGAGAGTCCATACTAATTTGTAATGATGAAAGTGAACCGTCCTACTTACTTTTGAAGACAGTTTCAGAGCTACCGCCAGACAACGCATGGTTGTACAAGCATTCTCCATGGCGGGTCTAGAGGAAATGTCCATATCATAACATGTCTCATTGAATTAATAGAATTTAAACTGTTATATCCGTCGCCACGTGCGCAGATTCTATTTGGCATCTAACCCATATGACCTGCAAGTAGTTAGAGTGAATAAGTTAGTCTTTATAGAAAGCTGTAGTTTCATTAGTTAGATTCAGTTGCCTTTGAATTGATATTTATATTTATATTTACATTTGCAGTTCTGCTAAAAATCAAAGCAATTGATTTATTTAGTTTTTTAGAGTGCAAGTATTTTTTTTTTTGTGTGTTCGTCGATTGTGGGAGCGGACCTCGAAAGAGTGTCAGTCGAATTCTCCCCATCTAACCCACATCGCGACACTGGAGGGGACTTACCAAATTTCTTAATTCTTAATTTCTTAAATTCGTTAGATTATAATCACGTTTTCTCTTTGTTTGCATTACATTTTTGTTCTTTTCATGATCCGTCGCTCACGGGGTGTCGCACGTTGAGCTAGTTTAAAATTATTTATTATTTAGTTTTGTATACTGCTTTGTTACTTTTACTTCCACATATGTCGCTGCTCTCCCACTGACCCGACGACCGAGGCCAGGGAGACAACAGAACAGAACTTGGAACGGTGAAAGACAAAAAAGACTGACTGTGGTGTACGCAAGGGCTAAAGGAATTACCACCCAGTTCCTTGAAAGTTAAGTGATTCCATCCTAAAATTTTGTCTGCGTCTGGGGAGTTGAGTGTTCCTCCTCGTGTTTTACAGGCTTTTTATACTTTTCTTCTTTGTTAGAACTGCGGGAGGTCGGCGAGGGTTCTTACGTGTGCGTGTCCTCTGTGCCAAAGTGGTGGCTTGGTCGCCGACTTTGCCGTTTCGACGACAACGTCTGCGGTCTCGCAACATCCAGTGGTGATTAAAACAGTGCGGATTCGCATTCGTGAGAATAGTCTTTGTTAGGGACCTGTATATTTGTTTAGATTGTGGCGTTCACATCTTCCTCGTCTCTTTGGGAAGACGTCTCTCTTGTTCTCTTCTCACCTATCTGTAATTATATTCAGACTGTAGGGTCTGTTATCGTTCGTCTTTTCTTGTTTGTCTAGCGTCGTGTTTGGTGTATTTTTTTTCATTAGACCTTTATCATTATGGTGTTGGTACATTCCTTTGTTTAATATAATGCCTGTGTGATTCATGTGTCTACATTGACACGTTGATTGAGTTTATCTGGTTATTGTGACGTATAAGGCTGATACGCCAGAGTATATATATATATATATTGGGAATATTGATTTCCCATTCAAGTGCAGTTGTGCACCTGCCTTGAATATCCAGTATATAATTACTGAAGTTATTGTTCTTTAAAGAGAACTTCAGGTAATAAAATTACCTTGCAATTGCAATTATACTAGAGCTATAGAAAAATAGCTAAAAATATTAATCAACGATCTAATATTCGTTGATTCACATGTAATTATATATTACATCGGCAGTGATAACAGTAAGGACACTGCGATTTCATTGAAGAAGGAACATTGTTTGTATTTTGTCGTCTACTAGTGACGTCGACCCGACGAGTGCAAATTGCCTCAGGGATTAATAATCGCGGAGTTAAATAAGTAAATATTTTTTATCGCGTATCGGATTAACGTAAATACTACAGTGATAACATAGTACACTGTCAGACGGGTCATTGCGTGAATTTATCCGGATACTTGTCCACTAACATTAATAGATCTCCTGTAGAGAACTATTGTGAGTGTAACTAATCATAATGGCCGATTACACTTCCTATATAAATTCAGCGAAGTTGTTAGGCATACCCGAAGACCAGCTGGCTTCTTGGTGCGAGAGTAGACTAAAAGAAGACCTAGCTAGAGAGGAGCGTGCCGCAGAAAGAGCCGAGAAGGCCGCGGAACGCGAACGAGAAAAAGAAAAAGAAGACAGAGAAAGAGCCGAGAAAGCGGCTCATCGAGAGCACGAAATTGCCCTAAAGAAATTAGAGCTGCAAGGAAACCAACCGACCGCGGCTCCAAGTGTTCCAACGAATAATGTTAAAGCAAAACCAAAGCTTCCAACATATAATGATAAGGTCGACCAGATCGATTCTTATATTCATCGTTTTGAGCTCCACGCGGTAGCCGCCGGATGGGAAAGAACTGAATGGACTTCGTGCCTTGCAAATTTATTAACGGGTCGTGCACTTGAGGTATTCCATGGCCTCAACATCGAGGATTCTAAAAATTACGACATCCTTAAAAAGGCTCTTTTAAAGCGTTTTCAACACAACGAGGACGGTTTTCACCAAATATTCCGGAGTTGTAAGCCAGACTCGTCCGAAAATTGTTCAACGTACGTCGACCGCCTAAAGCACTACTTAGACCGCTGGATTCAGCTGGCCGGTGTCGCTGACGGTAATTTTAAAGGGCTTTATGAGCTCGTTCTGAAGGACCAAATATTTAACGCGTGCCATTCAGAACTAGTCTCCCACATTAAGGAGTGGGCACCTAAGACATTAGCGGAAATCACGTCCTTAGTAGAACAGTACGCGTCCGCACATCCTAATCGTTCGCTGTCTAAACCCAAAACTAGCGAACCGTTTTATGCCGGAGTCGGTGGAACTGCGCCAATTTGTACAAGAAATTCTCGACCAGTTCATCGCCAGACGCCGCCTCCGCGTGCATATTCCGAACCGCCGCCCAATAAAGCACGCGGTTTTTCACGCCGTGCTGGACCTCCTACTCGGGGACATTTTATTCGCTATTCAGGTCCACCCCGTCTTGACGTTAACGAGGGCTACCATTCTCAGAGCCCACCATGTCCACCTCCTTGGACATATTATAATAATCCATATAATGCACCTCCAATGCTACCCCGACGTAATGTATATGACAGCGCTAGGTGCTATAGATGCAATAGACCTGGTCACACATCGAAGTTTTGTAAAGTTAAATTCGAGGCTGCAAATGCTTGCACCGTCATAGTTCCGGCTACACAGAATGTCCGTAGCGTTGACCTCACGTCGCCCATGACGGGCACCGTTCCGGTTATGTCGGCCCTCCATCAACACGGGTCATTAAACTTATATGAGGGTCATGTTAACGCCATACCCGCGTCCGTGGTTGCACCAGTATCGGTGTTAGGGAATCACTGGTCAGACCGACCCAGCTGATTGAACAACAGGCAACTTGCATTACTTTCGGGGGCTCCGTCGAGCGATTCCGTCTCGCGGAGGTATACATCGACACGCCTTTTATTACAGGTGTCGTAACGGCATGCGTATTACCAAATCCGGTTGCCGATTTAATTATTGGTAATTTACCACAGGTCAATGATACACCTGACAGCCAGTTAAAAGTTTGGAACGAAAACGTTGCGTGTGTCACCACACGACAACAGTCAAAACGTCCACCGGATGGTAATTTACAAACCCCTGCGTTTGATTTTAATGTCACGCCTACAGTTTTCTATAAGGAACAACAAAGCGATCCATCACTAAAACCGCTGTTTGCGAAAGTTCAGCCTCAGAACGGAAATGCCTCTCCGTTTATCGTTAAAAATGAATTATTATACAGAAATTTCCGAAATAAACGTGAGACCATTGAACAGCTCGTGGTGCCTAAGTCGTTCCGTCGCGACATTCTGCGTCTCGCGCATGATACATCATTTTCAGGCCATCAAGGTTCAGCCAGAACCAAATCACGGATATTGGCTCATTTTTTCTGGCCTGGTGTATACGCGGCCGTGAACCGTTTTGTGGCGCGCTGCGATGTATGTCAAAAACGTACACCTAAAGGTAAAGCATCACGCGCACCCCTTCAGGAGATGCCTCCAGTCTCAACACCATTCGAGCGTGTCGCAGTTGACATAGTAGGTCCTCTTAGTAAATCAGACAGAGGCCATCGATTCATCCTTTCGGTAATCGACTACGCGACGCGCTGGCCTGAGGCTATTCCTTTAAGAGACATTACGGCTGACCATGTCGCTGAGGCACTTGTTACTATTTTCTCGCGAGTCGGATTTCCGACCGAGATTCTTTCAGACAGAGGACCACAATTCACCTCTGATCTGTACAAAAAGGTACTAGAATTAGCGGGAATTAAACAGAAATTAACGTCCCCCTATCATCCGCAGTCAAATGGTTGTTGCGAGCGATGGAATGCGAGCATGAAGTCTATGCTAGCACGCGTATCCGCCGACAAACCTGGAGACTGGGACCGTCAGCTCCCCGCTATTCTCTTCGCCTATAGGGAACTCCCGAACGCGTCCACGGGTTTCTCCCCATTTGAGTTATTATACGGACGTAAACCACGTGGCCCGATGGCCATACTTAGTCAATTGTTCGCCGGTTCTGAAACCGACGATTATGATACGCGATCCGCGTATCAATATGTTGTCGATCTCCGACAACGAATTATTAATGCATGCAAAACCGCTCTGCAATTTGCATGCGCTAGAGCGAGTTCTTCAAAATTTTATCGCGATCAGGGCGCCGAAATGCGCGCCTTGTCAGTCGGAGATCTGACACTTGTTCTTTTGCCGCAAACGCAAAACAAACTCCTTCTAACTTGGAAGGGACCATACAGAGTCCTTAAGAGACTCTCCAGAGTGAATTATTTGATAGATATTCGCGGGCAGAGGAAAATATTCCATATTAATATGCTTAAAAAGTACCTGCCTAGCGATGATCGTCGTAACAGCAACTCCGTTCATGTCGTCCCAAAGGCGAACGCGGCTTTAGTTACTGTCGATGACGAGGACCCTTTGAGTATCGACAAATCGTTGCCCATATTACAGGCCATCGAGAGTATAAACGATGTTAATATCAATGATGAGCTTGCGCCGTCGCAGAAACAGGATCTTACACACCTGCTCCAAGAATTTGCAACGGTGTTCACTGATTTGCCGGGTTGTACGTCTTTAGTCCAACATGTAATACGACTCCAGACAGACGTACCGGTGTTTGTTAAACCGTACCCGCGCCCGCTGCACGCTCACGAAACGATAGTTACAGAAGTACGTGCAATGCTACGGCTAGGCGTGATAGAGCGATCAACAAGTCCGTATTGCTCGCCGATTGTCCTGGTCAAGAAGAAAGACGATACCGTGCGTTTTTGTATCGAGTATAGGAAGCTCAATGCTATAACCATCTATGATGCGGAACCCATTCCCAATCAGGAGGATCTATTCGCGCGGTTATCCAATGCAAGTATCTTCTCTAAAATAGACTTATCCAAATGAGATTGGCAAATTCCTCTCGAAGAAGGAAGTAAACAATATACAGCTTTTCAAACCCCTTTGGGTTTAATGCAATGGAAATATATGCCTTTTGGACTGGTTACTGCACCAGCCACTTTCGCGCGCATGATGAACATCTTGCTAAATGAATTGCGCTGCGTTCTATCATATTTCGATGATATATGTATTTTTCAGGCTGATTGGGCTGGCCACTTAATGGCCCTTCGTCAAGTTTTTGCCGCTCTTCGCCGAGCTGGCCTTACCGCGAGACCCAGTAAAGTATTCCTGGGATATCACCATATAAACTTTTTGGGTCATACCATAACCCACGGGGTTCAGAATCCAGATGATCGCAAGATATCCAGTATTTTGAAACTGCAACCCCCTAAAACTAAAAAGCAAGTCCGTAGCTTGTTGGGACTTTTGAATTATTACAGGAAATTTATACCAAACTTTTCCTCTCTCTCAGCCCCGTTATCTGATCTAACGAGGAAGAATGTTCCAAATAAAGTCGTCTGGACGCCTCAGTGCGCTGATGCCCTTCAGACTATTCAGAATTTATTTTCTACTTTCCCCCTGCTTGTTTTACCCGATATACGCCAGACATTCGTCGTCCGAACGGATGCGTCAGATAAAGGAATAGGCGCCGTATTACTCCAACAGCGTGACGGTTTCTTGCGACCGTGCTTATATGCAAGCCGGAAATTACTTGATCGAGAGACGCGCTATGCGATTGTCGAACGAGAGTGCCTCGCAATTGTTTACGCGGTAGATGCATTTTCTCGATACTTATTAATGTCCGAATTTATAATTGAAACGGATCATCGACCATTACTGCTTCTTAAGTCGAACAGAGCCAAGAATGCTCGACTAACCAGATGGAGCCTTGCGCTCCAGGAATACAAATTTACTATTCGGGCTATACCTGGGGAGGATAATTTACAAGCTGATGTATTGTCCCGTTTGATTTAGTGTTCTAAAATAGTCTGTTAAACATTGAGGTTGAGCATTTTTCACCTTTTTCGGAGACCGTGGATGGTTTCACAAGGTATTGTCCTACCAATTATGGACATTCTTTCTCAAAATTTCCATGTGATTCCTTTTTCCACTAGCGTCCATCCTGACCATGACCTGAGTTTCAGACAACCTTGACGCCTTTGTCTGCGGGTCAATGAGATGAGGAAATGGCAAATCGAGCAACCAGACCTACTGCTGCCAGGATACCATTACTTTAATTAACTATTGTTCGTTCATGTTCTATGAATGTATTAATTACACTCAATGAAGCGATGAGCTAGTTGCTCAATATTTCAGTCTTTACGGTATGTCTGTGTGAGAGAAGTTTATCACTTTAATTCTTAAGTGTTACAATAATTATATATTATCACAGAACGTCGCATATAAATATACATATGCTATTGTCCATCGATAATGCACGTTCTTAGAATTATTTTTTTTGACTTTCAGTAACGCTATATTTTTTACTATATAGCCCGTTCAAAAGTACTATTACATAGCAACGTTAGTAGACAGTTATGTCGTTCAAACCCTAAGTTTTCACTGGGGTGGGGGATGTGTCATGATCACATTAGGATCATAAATGCCGTGCTAGGTCACGACGTCAGTGAGTTAATTTTTACGATCTTGTTGATTATAACCAGCGTAATTTGTCCTTGTGCTGTTCTCGTGAACAGTTTGTTTTGAAACACCTTTTTTCTGATAGATGGAGAGAAGGAGGGGCGAGACAGAATAAATGTATAGCTAGGAATGACAGAGCAGTTCTCGACCCCGTGATTTTGATTAACATAGATAAGGGGCGAGTAAAGGTAGTTTATTTAGACGCTTAGTTGGCGTTCGGAAATTCGTGCATAAGAGTAGAAAGCACGGGGTTTGAAGATTTTAGTAGTTAATGTTTCGCATTTTAAATTTTGTCTAGGTAAAATTGACCTTGATTTTGGCGCAAGGCCATGACAAGCATAAATTTATACTGCAGGCTGAGCTCCAGCGGCTGCACCAATCAAATGTATGAATCTGGACGGAAGGTCGAGACATAGCTTTAGTATTTAAACCCGTGCAGAGCTTAGATAGTTGCCACATGTAGACAATCCATTTACGAAGTGGACGGCGATAGTCCTCAGCCAGATGAGAGACATAGAGACGCAGTTGAGCAGTCCATATTGTGAGGAGCGTGATGTTTTAAAGCTCCAGAGCCTAAGCTACTTGGTTTGATATGAACCCACAGCGTTTACATCCAGCGCTCTCACTCCCAGTGAGGGCATCATGGTGAGAGTCCATACTAATTTGTAATGATGAAAGTGAACCGTTCTACTTACTTTTGAAGACAGTTTCAGAGCTACCGCCAGACAACGCATGGTTGTACAAGCATTCTCCATGGCGGGTCTAGAGGAAATGTCCATATCATAACATGTCTCATTGAATTAATAGAATTTAAACTGTTATATCCGTCGCCACGTGCGCAGATTCTATTTGGCATCTAACCCATATGACCTGCAAGTAGTTAGAGTGAATAAGTTAGTCTTTATAGAAAGCTGTAGTTTCATTAGTTAGATTCAGTTGCCTTTGAATTGATATTTATATTTATATTTATATTTGTTACATTAATTAATAATAGTTCGTCCATCAGGTATGATGATGACCTTAACAACACCAGAGGAATAAAGAACAGAAATTGTTGAGAATTTCAACACATGGACAATAAAGAGAATTAAAGGACACAGAGGACAGAATGGAAAGACTGTTCTTTCATGACTTATGGCTTCTCATGTGACTGATAAGTCCTATTTTTGCCATGCAGACCCTTCCGCATAAATGACAAGAGTACTCCGTTGGTTCAGTACCACTGGGCCTTTTCTTGCGCTGTTCTCTTTTTTTGATAGCCTGCTGGACTCTGTCAGCTTCCCATGCTTTGCTGCCTCTGGTAAGGGCCGCCCTCCAATTTGCACGATCAAGCGAGAGCTTTTCCCACTCACTCACATCAATGGCAAAGGCCTTCAGTGATTGCTTGAGAGTGTCTTTGTAACGTCTCTTTGGGGCCCCAACATTCCTCGTTCCATTGGAGAGCTCAGAGAAGAGGATTTGCTTAGGGAGTCTGGAGTCGGGCATTCTGACAACATGTCCTGCCCAACGTAGCTGAATTTTTTTCAGGTGGCAGAAGATGCTCAATTCCTTGGCACGATTGAGGACCTCAGTGTCTGGAATTTTATCCTGCCATTTGATCCTTAGGATCTTTCTAAGGCAGGCCAGATGAAAGTGATTTAGCTTTCTGGCATGCGATTGGTACACTGTCCAGGTTTCAGCCCCATAGAGTAGGGTGGGAAGGACCACAGCATTGTACACTTTCAGCTTAGTGTCTGTGCGAATGCCGGCAACATCCCATACTCTCTTTCGAAGCCTGCCAAATGCAGAGCTGGCTTTCCTGATTCTTGAGAGAATTTCAGTATCAACACGAGCCGCGGAAGACAGTGTACTGCCAAGATAGGTGAAGTTCTCCGACACCTTCAGAAGACTGTCATGGACTTTGATATTTGGGGTCACAGGATACTTGTCGTCTGGAGTAGGCTGATGGAGCACTTCCGTCTTCTTTGTGCTTATTGTGAGGCCAAAGTTGTCACAGGCACTAGAGAACTTATCAACACAGTTTTGCATGCTATCCTCATCGTGTGCCAGAAGTGCACAATCATCAGCAAATAGTAGGTCATAGACTTGAGTACTTTTGGTTTTGGTTTTTGCCTGAAGTCTCCTGAGGTTGAATAGACTGCCATCAGTTCGGTACTTGATGCTTACCCCTTGAGGAGGAGAGCTAAAGGCTTCTTGTAGCATTGCAGAGAACATGATGCTGAACAGAGTTGGGGCTAAGACACAACCCTGTTTTACCCCATTTGTGACAGCAAAGGGCTCTGAAACACTGCCGTTGCTTTTGACTGCAGCTTGCATGCTATCATGAAACTGGCGCACTATTGTGATGAATTCGGGTGGACACCCAAACTTCGCCAAGATTTTCCAGAGGCCTTCACGACACACTGTGTCAAATGCTTTTGTGAGGTCAACAAATGTGATATACAGCGCTTTATTTTGTTCCATGCATTTTTCCTGAATCTGTCTGGCAGCAAAAATCATATCCGCCGTTCCCCTCTCTTTACGAAAGCCACATTGGCTCTCGGGAAGCAAGTCATTTGACGAGAGGTGATCAAGAAGGCGATTCAGAAGAATTCTTGCCAATATTTTGCCAGCAATTGAAAGTAGAGAGATTCCCCGATGGTTGTCACAGACTTGGCTGTCCCCTTTGTTTTTGTACAGATGGATGATTGAAGCATCTTTGAAGTCCTGTGGCAGCTTCCCTGCTTTCAACATATGATTGAACAACTCGGTCAACCTTTCAATAAGCTTTTCTCCACCGAAGGCATACACCTCAGCAGGAATTGAATCCACGCCTGGTGATTTGTTAAAGCACATCTGATTTGTGGCAGTTCGGGTCTCATTTGCTGTGAATGGCTTGGCAAGAGCTGCATTAATAAGAGTCTGAGGTAGGCGGTCAATGGACTCAGTATTTATATTTGATGGCCGATTTAGCACACCTCCGAAATGTTCTGCCCAACGCTGAATGATGGCATTCAATTCAACAATGCGTCTTGAACCATCTGACGCAAGAAGTGGCGTAGTGCCAGAGCGGGATGGTCCAAACACAGCTCGGAGGCTCTCAAAGAACTTTCTAGTGTTGTTTGTGTCGGCATATTTCTGAGTTTCTCTTACTCGCTCTTCAAGCCAGTCATTTTTCATTTTCCTCAGCTTCTTCTGGAGTACACCCTTACATGCACGCAATGCATCAGCTTTTGCTGTGGAAGAGGGGTCACTGCAGTGAGCTTGGATGAGACTATTTTTTTCTTTGATTAGCACTTTGATTTCATTATCATTATCATTGAACCAGTCCTGGTGCTTGCGGACAGGAAAACCAACTGTGCTGCTGGCGCAAGAGTGTACAGTCGTATTTAGGTCAGTCCAGCTCTGTTCAATGTTCTCAGGGTCAAAAGTCAGGCAATCCAATTTTGAGGAGAGTTCTGATGAGAGCTCGCTCTGTTTCTCAGCTGAGCAGAGTTTTGAAACATTTAGGCGTTTAGGTGGCGCTTTCCCTTGATGATTGCGCCTCAATGTTAGTCTGAGCTTGCAAACAATGAGTCTGTGGTCAGATCCACACTGGGCACCACACATCGCCTTTGTTACAAGGACATCCTTTCTGTCAGTCTTCCTCACAATGACATAGTCTATGAGATGCCAATGCTTTGAGCGGGGATGCATCCATGACGTTCTGTTTCTCACGGGGAGACTAAAATTTGTGTTGGTAATGAACAGGCCAAATTCAGCGCACAAAGTAAGTAAGCGCAACCCATTGTTATTGCATGAACCAACTCCATGAGGGCCCAAAACATTTGGCCACGCTGAGATTTCGGAGCCAACCCTAGCATTGAAGTCCCCCAAGAGAATCAGCTTATCAGCTGCCGGGACAGAGCATATGACAGATTCTAGATCAGAATAGAACTTGTCTTTGGCTTCATCTGGGTTTGTCATGGTGGGCGCATATGCGCTAATGAGGGTGGCTGACTGGCTTTTCCCAACTGGGATCCTGAGTGTCATTAGCCTGTCATTTATTTCAATTGGCATGGACTGCAAGTTTCTGACAAGGTCATTTTTAATTGCAAACCCAACACCATGCTGTCTCGGTTCGACTGCACCCTTGCCTTTCCAGAAGAAGGTGTATCCACCACTGAGCTCTTTGAGTTGGCCACTATCAGGGAGTCTGGTCTCACTGAGTGCCACTATGTCCAGGTTGTACCTGCTGAGCTCAATGGCAATAAGTGCAGTGCGTCTTTCCGGGTTGTTTGAGTTGTCCTGTAGTGTGCGTATATTCCAGGCTCCTAGCCTGAGTAAGCTGAATTTCTTTTTGTTTCGACCGCAAAAAGGGATCCCCACTGGTCCCGGTATACCAGTCAGGGTGATGTGAAGTGGGCTTTCTTTAGGGCACCTTTTCTAGCCCCTTCCTCAGTTGAGGTGAGCAGTGCTATCCTTAAATAAGGCTGCTCAGCTACTGTGGGTGCTGCCTCCCCACGCCTCCACTTCAATCGACGATGAAGCGACCATAGCCCACAGCCACCAACGTGTAGGTCTGTGCTAACAGCTTCCAGTCTATCCAAACCTGCTGCCACCGCACTCGCCCATCGCCGTTGGAATTTTGAGAGGAAAGAAGACGAGACAAAGATGAAAGAAGACGAGGTGAGTGTTAAGACTGGCGCAAAGAATTTGTTTTTAGTGAGAAAGAGCTGCGCAAACATCAGACTCACTCTCTCGCCTGGACACAACTTATCCAAGTGGCAAGACAGGGTCAAGACGACTGGAAATGTATCCAGGTGCAGGAGGATGCCAGAGGGACAGTCATATTGCCTGACCGGCTGCCTGTAGGCTACTCCACAGCCTCGCAGTCCCAACTGACTAGGGTGAAAGACCCAAACCAAAGAACACCAATACTGGTGGATGCTCTGTGTCACGATATCCAGGCCAGAGTGAGCCATCTGCCCTATCAATCAACCACTGGCCTGCTGCCGCCAGCTTCGAAGCTGCGTCCGGGAAGTTTGCTCAATTCTTCGTCTGTGATTTAGGCAAACAAGCCTATGACCACACCGCTCCCGGGGGCCAATATGAAGGACTCAAGTACTGAGGGTCACATTGTGCCCTAGCATGTGGCCGTCGGGTTAGATGAAACCTCCTCCGCCCTGGCCGTTTGCACAGTTACATTAATTACATGTAATTAAACTGCCCTACAGTTCTGCTAAAAATCAAAGCAATTGATTTATTTAGTTTTTTCGACTGCAAGTATTTTTTTTTGTGTGTGTTCGTCGATTGTGGGAGCGGACCTCGAAAGAGTGTCAGTCGAATTCTCCCCATCTAACCCACATCGCGACAAACACTCTGACACTTGTTTTAAATGCATTGTGGCACTTATCAAGCTGTTTCACAGTTCCGGTTTATTCTAACTCCTTATCATAATACTAAAGCCGCACACGTTGCATGTCGAAGTTCTCAGTTGTGTCAAAAGTGGAGTTGGAACAAACAAGAACCAAGGCGGTGTAATGTTTACAGAGAAGTAGTGTAGCGCACTCGCAGTGCAAGAAAAAAACATTCTGCCGTGCGGTGTACTCACCCCGCACTAATTCGCACTGACACTAACGTGAAATATTCAATAGCTAAGGAACACGCAGTGCCTGGGGGAGCTGCTTTTGAACGGCAAAACTGGCCCGTGTGCGTCGATCAAACAGACATTTTATGTTTACTTAGTATGAAACTTATGATACTAGTTTTTTTTGTTTTTTTTACCTTTACCAATAACTGCCCCGTTCTTCCAATGGTAAAAAAACAAAGGACATCACTTCAGTCAGAAAGCAATCAGCACAAAAACATTAATGCCGAGATGCGCAGGGTCATCCACAAAACTCAGAGATTAATAAATAGACACTACAGCACACAGTGTGCAGTGGTGATCACCGAAAAATTTTCAGGAAGTGATGTTGCTATGGGCTCATGTGTAAAAAAAATAAATAAATAAAAGATCGGTGGCAGTCCATTAGTGACACAAAGCAAGCTCAAAAAGTACTTCCCCATCATTTCAAGTCTTCAAATGTGAAAAGGAACCATCTGCCGATCGAAAGGAAAGCACCCTCAAAATGCCACGCCAATCCGAGCTGTATGAGCGGACCTAATTCTCGTTAAAAAACCCCTCCATTTGTCTTTCTTTATTATCTAAGATTCATTTCATCACTATACGAAATTCATGTTTTGTAATAGCAATATGTAAATAACAAGTAATGTTTTATGAAAGGTACTCCGCCATTATTTTTGTCTCTCAAAGCAGAAGAAAATTAATGTGCGCGAAACGTGCAAAAAAAAAACAACAAAAAACAAATAGATCTATGCGGGCATGAAACAGTTACACAAAGGAAACAAAACAACTTTAAAATGTTTGCTGTTGTTATTGCTGTCGATGTTGCCGTTTTCGTGCTGTTGCTGTTTTTGTTGTTGTTAATGTTAATGATGTTGTAGTCTCAAACAGTTTCACTTGTATTTCTGTGTTAATAATATTTCTCCTAGAAAGACGTCCATAAAAATTTTTTAAAAATTAAAAATGGCCAATTTCACTGTGTCACACACTGGTGAATTTCCAAGCTTGTATTTCAAAACCTGGCAAATTGTTGGAACAACAAATAGGCATGCTTGACGAGACGCCACCTAACTAGCGCTACTCACCAGAGTTGTTGACCATTTTGCAGAGAGCTTTGAAAGCATGGGTAACTCCTGCAGGCTGAATCATGATGTAGTAATCTCCCATGAATCTCATTCCGCCTTGCTCAAACACATCCTGGCATTCTGAAACATAAAAAATATAACAAATAAATTAATATAATGTTTAGTAATTCCACTGCAAAGTTTTTTAGAACTGGATAATGACGTTCCCCAAGAATATTAATAAGTAGTCCTGTCCACAGCATCCGCACCGCTCCGCTATTTTACGGAAAATGACGTACAAAAAGGAAAACATTCTTTGCCTCTATAGCAGTGAGGAGCGGAGCGGAATGTATACTGTGGACAAGTATACAGAAGCAAAGAGTGTTCTACTATTCTATACGTCATTTTTCAGTAAAATAGCGGAGCGGATGCTGTGGACTAGACCACTAAACAAGCAAAACGAATAGAAAAAAAAGTACCAACAAAATCACGTTGATGTTTGATCATAATGAAAATGAAATGTGCCTGACAATAACATACTGAATCATTTCTATGTTCAAGTTTCCCCCATTCATTTTTTAAAATATTAATTATATTATGAGTGTAACAGCTGAGGTTGTTCTAGCACGTTATAGTAGGGGGGAGTTAGTTGATCTAACTACAACCCTTTAGAAAACGAAACTATTACAGCTGTAAAATAAATAAACACGAGATCCGACGATAGATTAAATAATACTAAAGTTTAATAACTGTATAGTGAACAATTAATTACTAGGAAGACACCAGCGAAACTAAATATCTACGCCACACAAAAAGAAACTCACTTACTCACCCCACCAACCACTCACACAGGTCTATATATATAAACATTCCTACAGAAAGTTCCCGAAATAAACGTTACCTTTGCCCTCGCACAAACTAACCAATCACGCATCAATACGTCATCAGGTTACATCACTCAAGGCCAAATCTGGCGTAAACATTCTTATCCACAGTGTTATCGAATGTTCGGGAACATACTAATATTTACTGAACGAGTCAAAACACCTGACAACAAGCGAGCGAGGAAATAAACTACTCACTAGAAAAGAAGGTCAGGTCACGGAGTGCAGTACACTCTGGCGGTTGTCAAGAAGAAATGAACACATGCTCACCAGTGTAACAAGAAAACGGGGGAGGGCAAGGGATAGCTTGCAGATGCTACACAACTCCCCAATTTAAGTTGAATATTTTTCAACTCCGAAACATTATTCAGCGTCTGCAACATCTTGAAATAACAATCTTACAGTACTCCCAATCTCACAAAGGTAGTTGCTAATTCTATTACAATTATTAACAATTTCAGTGCCTTCCCAAATTTCATCGCAAATACAATACAATGCAATATCCTTTGCATCACTAATACCATAACTAATACAATACCGTCATTACTTCCCAATAGTAGACAGTAGGCCTACTAGTCAAAATAACACAACGCCACCACTGTGGTGAAACAATGGTCAATGATATTATTACAAATCATATAAGGTGAAACGATGGCCCATCGTTTACACAATGCTTCGTGCACGAACCATAGCATATAACCTGTTGTACATAACATGGCTATCTCCAAAATGTATAACTCATACGTACAATGGCAAAAATACCAATACATACCGACCACTGGTTAGGGTCTTTCTTCATCATATTAGGTCAAAACAAGTTACAACATTGCAACATAACACAAACACTGCTTGCTCGCAGTCCCCATTTGGGTTACATTTTCCAAAAATTACACCAAGTTCCATTGGTAACTAATATGACATAGCATAAAATCAAAATGTGACTAACACATCATGACTCTCTATCAGCCATCAATTCAATATTCAGTTACAGATGAACTACGTCCCCAATTACAGTACAATACTGCCGTCCTAGCAATTCATCTAGTAGGCAAAAGTATGGGTTACAATGCATTTCACTGATAGTGTACTACTTTAAAATACCCTGCTCAGGAAATCGGCACAGACATTTTCTCTGCCTTTTACGTAGTGAATCCTGAATCGATAAGACTGTAAAAATAAACTCCATCGTAATAACTTTGGACTGTCAAACTTGGCAGAGTTCAAAAACTCTAATGACCGATGGTCAGTTTGGAGCACAAACTCCTTTCCATACAAATACAAAGTAAACTTTTTTACAGCCCAAACAATAGCTAAACATTCGCGCTCTGAGACCGAATATTTTGTCTCACGAGGCAATAGCTTACGACTAGCATATGCCACAGGGTACAACTTTCCCTCGTGTTCCTGCATAAGACTAGCGCCTAATCCGCGATCTGATGCATCAGTTGCTAAGACAAACTCTTTGGAAAAATCTGGCAAACATAACACGGGTTTGGAGATAATTACATTCTTCAAAGAGGTGTACGCTTTCTCCTGCGTTTCATCCCACTGAACTATATTGGGCTGACCCTTTCTAAGTAAATCAGACAATGGTGATGCAATCGCTGAAAAGTTAGGAATAAATTCATGGTAATATCCCACTAATCCTAAGAATGCTTTCACTTCCTTCTTAGTGGTGGGTCTGGGTGAGTCTCGTACCTTACGTACATTCTCTTCTAACAGGCCAATCATACCTTCTCCCACTAAGTGTCCAACAAAGTCTACTTCAGACGTTCCAATCAGACACTTCGATGGTCTTGCAGTTAATCCAGCTTGGTCCATCCTCTGCAGTAAGACCTTGAGAGTCTTCACATGCTCGTCGAATGTCTCTGTATGAATCAGCAGGTCGTCCACATATGCTGTCACATTGTTCATTCCACGGATCAATGGCTTTACGATCCTGTTCAGCGTGGCTCCTGAGTTCATCATCCCAAAAGGCATCCGAATGAATTCATAGTGCTCGCCCATGGTGACGAACGCCGTCTTGGGAATGTCTTGCTCTCGAACTTTCACCTGCCAGTATCCCTTGCTCAGGTCAATCCGAGAGAATAATTTTCCTCTCGAGAGACTCTGAAACACTTCTGATGGCACTGCTGTCGGATGAGGGTCGAATACTGTGATCTTGTTTAACCTCCTGTAGTCGATGCAGACTCGGTTGGATCCGTCCTTCTTCTTGACGACAACAATAGGTGAAGCATAAGCTGATGAGCTCCTTCGAATGATGCCCAGCCGTTCCATGGTGGTAAGCTCCTCCTTCAAGGAGTCGCGCATAGCGTAGGGCACCGGGTATGGTCGTTGACGAACTGGTACTTCTGTCGTCAGGTCGATGCGATGTTCACCCAACTGACAGCATCCAGGGAGATTGGTGAAGACGTGCTGGTAATTCTTCACCACATCGCAGAGTTCTTGACGTTGTTCCGATGTCAGTTGCGTTCCATACTGGACATCTCTGTAGCTTTCCTTCTGGTCCCAGCTTCCTAGGTCGGCAAGGTCCTCCGTCGTTCCACCGTTGTCGCCTTCCAGGTCGCAGTCCTCGATGATTGTCATGCCAGCTGACTCCACGGGTTGACTCTTGTCCATCATGTCGTCCTCTGCCAGTACAGTCTCAGCACTATCACCGCCGCCGTCCTTTATGGCGTTGACATGTCCAGGCGTGATATCTCTCCTACTGTTGTCCATCCCACACATCTCGGTCACAATAGGTCTCGGTTCCGTTGCCACTGCTGCTGCTTTTGACGTCCTTGGAATGTATCTCTTGAGGAGGTTGGCATGCAAGGTCTTTTCTTTTGCACCCATCTTGACTCTATAGTCGTTAACACCGACAACTGAGACTACCTTATATGGTCCCTTCCATTGGACTAGGAGCTTGTTAGTGTTCGTCGGCAGTAGCACCAACACTTCATCTCCGGGGCGGAACTTCCTCTCTCGCGCCTTCCGGTCGTAGTAGGTCTTCTGTCTACCTTGAGCCTTGGAGAGTTCTTCCGTCGCTAACTTCCATGTGTCCTCCAGCCTCTCACGTAGTTCCATGACGTACTGGTAACTGGTCTTCGTTTCCGGCTCCTCTACGTCCTTGGTCCATAGTTGTCGTAAAATGTGCATTGGTCCTCTCACAGTTCTCCCATACAGCAACTCGAATGGGGCAAACTTGGTCGACTCTTGGGGAACTTCACGATATGCGAAGAGCAGCGGGTTGATGTATCTGTGCCACTGCTTGGGTTGCTCTGCGCACAGTCGTCTCAATGTTTTCTTCAGCGTGCCGTTGGATCGCTCCACCAACCCGTTGCACATAGGGTGGTAGACTGTAGTGGTCGACTGTCGAATTCCCAGTAGTCTATTCGTTTCCTTCATGACATCTGACATAAACTGGGTCCCTTGGTCCGACAAGATCTCTTCGGGCACACCCAAACGGCTGTAGATGTTCACTAAGGCTTCTGCTACCGTTTCTGCGTCGATCTTCTTCAAGGGTGTGGCTTCGGGGTAACGAGTAGCGTAGTCTATGTACACCAGGATATACCGATGTCCACCTTCACTTGGGGGGTCGATAGGTCCTACTAAGTCTACGGCCACTCGCCTAAATGGTACGTCCAGTACTGGCATACTCTGCAGGTGCACCTTTGGGGTCGCTCCTTTGTTCACCGTCCTCTGGCATATGTCGCATGAGCGGCAGTATCTCGCGACGTCACCTTCAATTCCAGGCCAATAAAAATTGCTCATAACTCTGTCTTTGGTTTTCTTCACGCCGAGGTGTCCTCCGGCGATCGAGTCGTGGGCTACACTCAGTACATACTCTCTCAGTTTCTCGGGTAGTACCACTTGACTTATAACCGTCGCCTGTCTCAGGTCCTTGTAGATCCGGTACAGTACTCCTCCATGTTTCTGAAAATGAACAGATTTATTGCCTCTATTAGTTGGGATCTTCTTCTGCTCTAACTTCCTAATGACTTCGTCTTCTTCTTGGAGTCGGATAAGTTCCTCTCTATCCACTCCCGCGTGCCTTTCTGCCCTCGGCACCTTCAGCGACGTAGACCGGTCCTTCCTCTTCTCCTGGGCCCTCGTGGTCACCGCTCCTACCATCACCTCAGTATCAGGGTCGTACGGGTCCTTCGCTCCGTCCACGTTCCCGACTACTAGGTCGCAGATGGTCTCCGGGAGACACAGCGCCGTCACTTTGCCCGTCAGGTAAGGCGTCTTCACGTCGATAACGGCTTCCTCCGCCGCTAGCAAGGAGTTATCGATCCTCGCGATAAGTTTCTTCCCATCGGTGAGCTGTCCGTCGTCCACCAGTGCTCGCCGCACCACTACACCTTCACAGCCGGTATCTCTTAGGACATCTACCGCTCGATTTCCAATCAAGCCCTTCATCACTGGTAACTTCAGTTTCTCCACGGTCCTTCCGTCACTGCATCCTCCGCAAGTAACAGGCACCGCTAACTGTAGCTTCCCGTCCTTCATTACCGCTTGAACGTTGATGCTGGTGTCAGCCGTCGTCACATCTTGTCTTGACGACTCGTCCGCCGCTATCACTACGGCCGCCGCCGCCTTGTTCGGCTTGCCTCGTCCCATATCCTTCTGGGCTGGACACATCCTCCGAACGTGGCCTGGTTTTCCACAAAGGTAACATTTCAACTCACCTTTGTCGTTTAACTTTGCACGACACTCCGTCGCCTTGTGTCCCGGCCTCTGGCACCTATGGCAGACCTGTGGGCTTCTGTCTCCGTTGGGCCTCTGTCGCACTGGCCGGCTCTGCAGTCTGGCGCTCCCGCTGAGCGTCCGGTTCCTCGCTACCAGGTATGCCTCCGCTGAATCTGCGATGTCCTGTAGCGTCTTTGGTTTCCTCTCCCTCACATGGGTTGCAAGGTCTGGTGGGCAGGCATCCATGAATTGCTCTCTGACGAACAGATCTCTCACTCCTTCGTAGGTCTCCTCCGTCTTCGACAGCTTTATCCACCTCTCTAGATAGGTCTTGATCCTGGTCAAAAACATTCCAACATCTTCTCCATCTTCAGGCTTACCTTGTCTGAACATGAGTCTGTATCCGTCCTCTGACAGGTTGTACCTCTTCTGCAACGCTTCCTTGACCTTGTCGTAGTCCTTGGCTTCGTCGATCGGCAGTCTGCAGAAGCACTCCAAAGCTCTCCCGGTCAGCAGGGCAGACATTGATGTCGTCCAGGTGGATCTGGGCCATTCAGCTGTCTCGGCAAACCTCTCAAACCGCAGCAACCAGCTATCCAGATCGTCCTTCTTGTCCCGAAATGCAGGTAGCCTGGGTCTCCTGGAACTGGCGTGGCCGTTGGTCCTCTGCGCCGAGTCGCCGCCTCCACGCCGCTGGCGGATCCTCTCCATCTCCAACCCGCGGTTCATCTCCTTCTCCCGAGCCTGTCGTTCAGCCTCCTTCTCCCGAGCCTGTCGTTCAGCCTCCTTCTCCCGAGCCTGTCGTTCAGCCTCCTTCTCCTGTCGTTGAGCCTCCAGCTGTCTTTCTCTTTCCAGGCCTTCACGGAGGTAGTCCCGTCTCTCCTGCCCAGTGAGCTCCATAGCGTCCGCTTCCTGGCTAAGCCTTCCAATAACCTCCGACATGTTGTAGATAGCTTGTCGATGATATTCCTACAGTAAACTATGTAAATAAATCTAATAATTTTGATCTGGTCCGCTCGAATATGGTCGGATCCCGGACGAGCCCCCAATATGTAACAGCTGAGGTTGTTCTAGCACGTTATAGTAGGGGGGAGTTAGTTGATCTAACTACAACCCTTTAGAAAACGAAACTATTACAGCTGTAAAATAAATAAACACGAGATCCGACGATAGATTAAATAATACTAAAGTTTAATAACTGTATAGTGAACAATTAATTACTAGGAAGACACCAGCGAAACTAAATATCTACGCCACACAAAAAGAAACTCACTTACTCACCCCACCAACCACTCACACAGGTCTATATATATAAACATTCCTACAGAAAGTTCCCGAAATAAACGTTACCTTTGCCCTCGCACAAACTAACCAATCACGCATCAATACGTCATCAGGTTACATCACTCAAGGCCAAATCTGGCGTAAACATTCTTATCCACAGTGTTATCGAATGTTCGGGAACATACCAATATTTACTGAACGAGTCAAAACACCTGACAACAAGCGAGCGAGGAAATAAACTACTCACTAGAAAAGAAGGTCAGGTCACGGAGTGCAGTACACTCTGGCGGTTGTCAAGAAGAAATGAACACATGCTCACCAGTGTAACAAGAAAACGGGGGAGGGCAAGGGATAGCGTGCAGATGCTACAATGAGATTCCGTATTTTCCAGAGCAGACACGTGAAAGTGTTTAAAATTTGAGATCAAACGTGATCCACTTTCATTGTTCATGCTGCCTGTAAAGATAGGGGATATGAGCAATTCTTCAATAGTATCAGGTGGATGAGGAATAGGAAGATAGTAGAAAGGTAGGTTGGCAAACAATCAAGCAGGCAGTTACGTAAGTCGGTGGGTAGTCAGGTGGGTATTTTAATATTATATAGCTAGATACCTAGGTAGATTGACAGATATTCAAATAGTCGGATAAGTACTGAGGGAGGATAGGTGGATAGGTAGGAAAGGAGTGGGTAAATGGGTGGCTAGATTGGTTGGTTGGTATGCCGCCAAACAGATAAGAGGTAGATGAGTCGTTTTGGAGGCAGTTCGGATAATTGGTACAATACATTCAAACTAAACAGTTTATCACGACCGCAGGGGGGAAAAAGTCGGTTATTACAAAATGAAAGTTTGGAGAAATTGGCATTTTGAAGTTTGAAAGTCCAGAGGTTGAAAAGAGGATGCCATGTCTGAATTTGCTCCTATTGCTGGACAACGATTGTTTTTCACCTAATCGGTATGAGAGGAACAAAACTAAAGAGAATTATTAGCTAAGAGTTGAGGGGGGTAACCATAGAACTTGCATTTTTTGACTTCCCCTGTAGTCTTCAAAATAAACCGCCACTTATTAAGAAGTTTTTGTAAGATTTTGGCTTACACAACGTAACTGGATTATCGGTGACACTTGAGGTTTTTTTTATTTTTTTTTTTTTATTGAAACCATCTCAAGTTCTGACAGCAACGCCGGAACATCTCCAGACTGTTCCAGAACACACGAGAATAAAGATAGCGGTACCGAGGATACACACACATGCATACCTACACACACATACACACACACAGATACACGCACACAGACAGTAAAGTGTCCTATGCTACATTGCTACTCTCAATTAGTTGTTAGTTAACCGTAAACACATTTTTGGCACCAGACTCGAGGCTGAAGATGTTTATTTAGAAATCAGATGTACGGAAAACGGTTAAGCACATGACTAGAGGGGGGCTGTGGTTGGAAATAGAACACAGTCTGGAATATAGTGCAGATACAGATAGAAGAGAGCGGGGGTGGAAGGATGGATGGATGGAGGGATAGATGGATGGATGGATGGATGGATGGATGGATGGATGGATGGATGGATGGATGGATGGATGGATGGGTTGATGGATGGATAGATGGATGGATGGATGGATGGACGGATGGATGAATGGTTGGATGGATGGATGGATGGATGGATGGATATATGGATGGATGGATGGATGGATGGATGGATGGATGGATGGATGGATGGATGGATGGATGGATGGATGGATGGATGGTTGGGTGGATGGATGGATGGATGGATGGATAGATAGACGGACGAGTGGATGGGTGAAGAAGTGGATCAGATGAGGAAGGAAGGAAGAAAGTGTACAAACATACAAACAAAGGAAAGAAAGAACAAAGTTGACTTGAAAGAACCCATACTATGTGCAGTAAATAAATATGTTTGTACTGAAAATCACATGCACGGACACTAATTTCCACTGGCATGGTGGCCAAAATGCTAATAAATTTACTGAAATTGCGATCAGTGTCAGACAATTTTGAGATAGTGTTGACAGCAAGGTCAGGTCGATGAACTTCTAGTGAAGATATTGAAATCTCAAGGTCTGGTCTATTGTATACCATTCAAGTAATAAGCATTTTAATTTATTGTGCATTATTTGGCAGTGAGGAAATACTGTAAAATTTTGCGGCTCAAGGTAAACTTTCGGATATGCGTAATTATACAAGAGTAATAAAATGCTTGCGTTATGGTCCGTATCTCCAACGTGAAAATACAGATGGGGTGCAAAACATGTAAAACTTGATCTGATTCTAGAACACTGTTTGTTATCTGTCTGTTTATCTATCTATCTATCTATCTATCTATCTATCTATCTATCTATCTATCTATCTATCTATCTATCTATCTATCTATCTATCTACCTATCTATCTATCTACCTATCTATCTATCTATCTATCTATCTATCTATCAATCTATCTATCTGTCTATCTATCTATCTACCCATCTGTCTGTCTGTCTGTCTGTCCGTCTGTCCGTCTGTCCGTCCGTCTATCTATCTATCTATCTATCTATCTATCTATCTATCTATCTATCTATCTATCTATCTATCTATATGTCTGTCTGTCTGTCTGACTGTCTGTTTGTCTGACTGTCTGTCTATCTCTCGCTCTTTTGTTTCTCTTTCGCTCTCTCCTGTACCCCTCCCAAAATCAGACCATTGTTCTACCATTACCAACCCTACAACAGCGACTTAAGTACAACACGGTAACCCCAGCAGTCAGAACTAATTGACTGTAGACACTAATGAGACCATCTACTTCAGCTACCGCCCGTACCCACCACTAAGTACTTCTCACTTATTCACACTTAGTCCTTCCTTCCTTTTCCACTTTTGCCGCCAGTACTTTCTAGTACTCATAATTATTTACTATTACAGCACTATTGTCGTCAATTTTCGGCGTATTTCACGTTCAGGCCGTTTTTCTTTGTTTTTCAGTATTCATTAAGACAAGAGTTATCACACTTATTTTTCGCCCCGTTAACTCTTGGCAACATTTCTCCCCCTCCCCCCCCCCCCCCACAAACCCCCACCCCCACCCTCGCACACTCACCCCTGGCGAAAACGATAGAAAGAAGAAAAAATAAGTTAGTTTTTGTTGGGGTTTTTTTTTTTCATGAAAAATAATTTTTCCATAAGACTTTTCATAAGATTCAACCTTGAATATTCTTCTCAAATTCAATTGTTTTTTTCTGTTTGTTTGTTTTTTCTCCAGGACAATTTTGGTAAAAATATGTATGTACAAATCCAGATTCAGTAAATTTACCCTCTGAGCATACCACATTTTATCCTGCTAAGGGGCCGCGCGCACTATCCCGTTTTGCTTGCTGCACTGCGTGCAAAGGCAGATTTTTGCTTGCTTGGCAAAGAGTTTACCGTGCTGCACGCCACCGCGAAAGATTGCTTGCATTTGAACGGGTGGTTAATTTTAACACAGTGGGCGCGGGGCCTAAAGGTTTTGGTTTGTTTGTTTGTTACATTGAGTTTGGGTTTTACGGCGTGTTCACATAGTAACGGCCACCTTGCGCCTTGCACAGTTCCCTTAGGTATTCCATTTAGCTCTGGAATTCAGAGCTTCATCAATGAAAATTTCACGAACAGAAATTAAATAGTTCCGTATAAACTTTATTTACATTGGTAAAATTCTCAAAAAATTGTTTTGTAATGATCTGAGAAGAGTTTAGTAAATCTGTATTTTTTGTATGCAAATGTGTCTTTAAGTCAAATTGTGGAACGTAGCCTATGTCAGAAAGGACAAGACTCGCTGCGGAACCACGTCAGAAACAGCTAAATTTCCCCTAGTTTCGGATCCCTTGAATTAATGCATTCTATTTTGTATTACTAATATTGTTATTACTTCAGACCTCCAACAACAAGGGTGGATTTAATATTTCTTAAAGCCTAGAATTTCTGTAAACACAAATAGTTTAATGAGTTTTCAATTTGATTTTTGAAAAAAAATACCTCGACACGTTGACCGTCCCATTGTGTGCTAGGAAGAAGCAATGAGGATCTAGACGATCTAGACGGAATATAGCAGAATGGCAGGACAGAAGGAATCCCAACCACAAGCGTTCACCAACCACCCGCGTTGAAATCAGAAGTTTGAGTTTGAGGTAAAGCAAGCACGTCGACTTGATAAGGGCCGTATCGATTTATGAAAAAAACAAGACAATTGACAAAATTATTATAACAGAATGATAGGACAGAAGGATCCCTTTCCAGAAGCGTCCATCAACCACTGGTGGAAAAATTAATGCAATTAAAACCCTGGTGCAGGTTTTCCACGCATTGCCTTTTTTTTTAAAGGGGGTTTAAAATGAATGTTGTTACAAGTACTTATGTCCCCAAACTTTCTTGCTCTAGGGGGGGCGTATTTTAAAATCGTTTGAGTCTCCAGAGCTGGAGAGCTCCTCCCGAAATACTCCTAACAACAGCCTTAATTAATTATTCTTTCAGGCTTTCTGTTTGTTTTCCCTCCTGTTTATTGGTTGAAAGGGTAGGGGACAAGGTTAGGGGTTCGATAAGATTTAGGGTTGAGGATACCGATTGGGGTTAGGGATAGGTGCGTATACCCAGGGGCCTTTAGAGTAAAACGCTTGGGGAATGTACATGTAGGTACAAAGTAACAACAGCCTTTAAAAAAATGGGTACCAGGAATTGACTAACGCTCCACCCCTGTATTTCGAACACAATATCCCAGACATAGCAGATCACAGCTCGGGTGTCCAGGAATCTCGGGTATGTCTAAGTTATTCCATTTAATGTCTCGCTTATCACTGGATTAAGACTAATCCCCGTGTAATATACCCGCACGGAGATAACCCCTCTGCTACCCCCCCCCCTCTGCTACCCCCAGGCTGATCACAGCCACCTCTCTTACCTTAAGTGCCCCCAGTGTAATTTCCACTGCACTTTGGGTGGTTATGAAAATTTATGGTCTGCAGTGGGGATTTTGCGTCTCGTATACAGTATTACTTGCCGGGGGGTGCAGAGAATCTAGTGTTGTTAGTGGGTAGACCAGTGTTTCTCAACATTTCTGAACGTTCCCCCCTAAATTAATAGTCTCTTGTTGGGAGTTTTTGTCTCACGTGTGCAGTTTTACTTGACCGGGAGGGGTGCAGAGAATGTAGTGTTGTTAGTGGGTAGATCAGACCAATGGTTCTCAACATTGGTGTACACATGTCCCCCTCTAAAGATATAGTCCACTTTTGGGAGTTTTTTGTCTCACGTGTGCAGTTTTACTTGACAGGGAGGGGTGCAGAGAATCTAGTGTTTTGTGTGTGTGTATGGGGGGATGGGGGAGGAAGGGGAGGGATAGAACACCAGTGTTTCCCAATATTTGTGAGTGTGTCCCCTCCCCCTAACACCCCTCAACCCCCCTCCCCTCCCCCCGCCCCCCGCCCCCCACGCCAAAAAGTCTGCCAGTTCAGGTTAAGAAAAAAAAAGAATTAAGCAATTTTGATCGGTTCAACATTTTTCTCCTTCATTATTTTAACTCTGTTGACATCAGTTTTTAACGCGAAAAGGTCCGAACCGTAAAGCATGTTTATATGAACGTAAATATAATAAAACTCTATTAAATCAACCTGCAGATTTCGCCATTCATCAGTTCTTCCACCCGTCACCTCCACTTAGTTAACCGCAGACTTTCAATAGACAGCATACCTGTACAGCCACATTTTATAAGCAAAACTTGACTAAGTGCTAAATAACTTCAGATACGGAATTTGGTCGTATTCACGATCTGTTTGCATATTCATACCGACACCTTTCCCCCCGGCACGCGTTCTCGCCTGGAAGATCTTGAAAAAGTCATTTATCAAGGAAATCTAATTACATTTAGCTAATGACCAGGCCAGGGCCTTTTCAAGGCACCAAATTCCTGGCGATTCTGTGGCCTAATCAGGGCCCGTGGACAGCTCATGGTTAAGACATTTACCAAGTGGCTGGACAATGTGTCTTCAGAGTGCTAGTGACAGGGGCTATTCAGCTGTACATACGCGCGGTACTTGCAGTCTCTAGAATTGCAGGAATTTTACATTCCGGTGTAATATGTCGGGGTATAATATTTATACTGTAGGGATTTCCTCATGGCATTCTGGCTTTGCATGTATGTATATTATAATTACATATTATTATATATATATCTTTGTGTGTGGGGGAAGTGAGTGGCAGGGGAAAGGGGCGGGGAAGATATAGAAATTTCAAGGGCTGGTGGGTGTAGAAATATTAGAAGCGTGAGGAATGAAAATTCAAAAGTAGAAAGTTAAGAGAGGCGGAGGGAGGGAGAAAGAGAGAGAGAGAGAGAGCGGGAAAGAAAGCAGGAGGGAGAGGGTGAGAGTAGGGAGAGACAGAGAGGGAATGGGTGAGCGAGAGAGAATGGATGTAAGAGAGAGAGGGAGAGAAACAGTGAGAGAGGAGAGATAGAGAGGAGGAGAGAGAGAAAGAGAGAGAGAGCGAAAGAGGCAGAGAAAGAGAGAGAGAGCGAAAGAGGCAGAGAAAGAGAGAGAGAGAGACCCAGAGAGAGAATGACAGAAAGAGAGAGAGAAAGAGAGAGACAGAAAGAGGGAGAGAGAGAAGGAGAGTGAGAAAGGGTAAGGACTGAACATAAGATGAAATGTAAAATGAGAGAGAGTGAGAGAAACAAAGAGAGACAGAGAAGAAAGAAGGGGGGTGAGAAGAAAACTAGAAAGAAAGAAAGAGAGAGACAGAGAGACAGAGAAGAAAGAGAGAGAGAGAGAGAGAGAAATTATAAACCCCACACTCATGTTCAGCTTGCACTCATTAACCAGGGAGATGACAGGGTGTAATTGACCCAACTTGTAAACAGAGATGAGACACGGATCTTTGGGTGCTGTTGACAAGCAAAAATAAACTTCTTGTGGCGTCATGACGGGTATTTGGCACCATGGCTTTCAAAAGATGTAACTTTTCTCAGCAGGTGGACCCTCTCAAACTCGTGGGCGCTTACCCAGAAAATGATTATGAGACAGCTCGCAGTTCTGATCAAATTTTGCATCCGCCTGCTGTCAGTTCATGAGTGCAACCAGGCAGGACGTGTACATTCACGCCAAGGCAAGGGATTGTTAATTCTACGTGTGATTTTCTTGGCGTCAGTGCCGTGGTAAAAACGTCTTAAAGCTTTGTAAAATTGGGATATTACACATTTCAAAATTGGCTGTTGTTCTAAGTACGTACGGACCCCAATCGTTTTGCGCTAGAGGCGCGTGCGTGTACGAGCTATCCCTGACCCCGAACTTATCCTCAACGCTAAATTTTATCGAATCCCTAACCCTGCCCCTTACCCTTTCAACCAAAAAAAAAAAAACAGGAGGAAAACAAAAAGAAAATCTGAAAGAATAATTAATCAAGGCCATTGTCAAGGAGTATTTCGGGGCGTGTTCTCGAGCTCTGGAGTCACAAAAGGCTTTAAAATACGTACATGAGTAATTGCGACCCCCAGAGATTTTCTGCCGCCCTGCCCCCACTCTCTGTCTCTCTGTGTGTATGTATGTATGTGTGTGTGTGGGGGGGAGGGAGTGAAGGTAAATTGATGACTCAGTGGATGAGTGAGTGAATAGAAGAGTACGTGTATGTATATGAGAGAGAGAAGGAGCGAAAGAAAGAGAGAGAGAGAGAGAGAGAGAGAGAGAGCCAGAGAGAGAGAGAGAAAGTAAGAAAGGGGAGCGCTTGTATTGTGGTGGTGTGGGTGTGTGTGTGTGTGTAAGTGTGTTTGTGTGAAACTTTGTTCAGGGCAGAACGACAGAGCGCCGTGCAGAACAAAAACTCACGTAAAGAGAAAGAAAAAAATGATCCCATGGATACGCCACTGGAGATTGGTTGATATAACAATCATTACTTGATATGGCCCGATACATCCAGCCAGGTGATATCTTAACCCTCTAGAGATCCCACAGAAAGCCCAAAATCTCACTCCTGGATCAGGGGTTTCCCACTTTTTTTTTTTTTTTCGTTTTTCTTCCCCCTTCAATTTCAAAACTTTTGTATCTCCATTTGAGATTCCTACCCAAAAATTAAAAAACAAGACCAAAAAAAACCTTCGTCTCTCTCCCCATAAATTGGCTGTCTCTCTCTCTCTTTCTTTCTCTCGCCCGCCCACCCAGACATTTGCTCGCACGCGCGCACACATACACAAACGCGTGGGGTTAGGGGTGGTGAGCGAGGATCTTTCTTTGCCTAAATTTGCTCTCTCTCTCTCTCTTTTTCTCTCTTACTCATCCACCCATACAAACGCTCGCACACACATACACACACACAAACACGTGGGAGGGGGGGAGGGGCAAGGGAAAGAAAAACACATTCATGCACGAACAACACACACAGAGAGAGTGACAGAAGGAAACAGCGAGAAAGAGAGAGAGAGAGAGAGAGACGGCAGACCGAAAGAGAAACACATACAACCATACTCACAGAAAGTCGGTCAAAAAAGAGAGAGACAGGGACACAGAGAGGGGCCCGTTTATTACTTCTATTTTTAATTACCCCCCCCCCCCCCGAAATGTCTTGTCGACCCACCTCCCAGGGAGTCCCGGCCCCCCAAGTTTGCAAAGCCCTGCCCACAAGATCAATACCCCGCCAGTGTATCCATTCCAGTGTCATACCAGATCTCTCTCTACATTCATGCTCCACTAGTTACTGCCTCGGCCCCCCTGTCTTAAGCAAAGGTTATAGTCCAACAGGGACTAATTACTGCTGCGACCGATTAGAGGTCCATTGATAGTTCTACGGTCCGGTGCCAAGGGTCGCGTATGAATCTTTCGGACGAAAGTTACCAGCGGGTCTCTCTGGGGCGTCATCGTGACGAATGGGATGCGGGTAACTGGAGGGCTCTTCTGGGAGGGCAGTTTGTCTGTGTGTTCGTGTGTATGGTTATGCGCACGTGTGTGGATGTGTGGGTTGCTGTGTGTGCACTGCAGCGTTTGACATCATAATAACTGCCGCCAATAATGATTGTCTGCGTGGCTGTAGTTTTGTTGGTGAATATTACGTGTGCGTCGCTGTATTTGCAATCATATATAGAGCGACCTTGGTTCTTGTGTGTTCCAAGTCCACTTTTTTTCACAACTGAGAAAGTCGTCGTTAAACGTTTGCGGCTTTAATTATTATGATAAGGAATTATATAAATCGGAACTGTCAAACAGTTTGATATGTGCCACAACGTATTTTAAACAAGTGTCAAACTGTGCATGTTATTATACCTCTTCTACATACTAAATGATCTCCAGTTCTTTTTTTTCCAGAAATTAAAGGCAGAATAAACAAGAACTGAGAGGTCGCGATGTGCAACTGCCAGATACAAAATTGAACAGAGGAATCCTCTTTGGACACATCTGCAATTGCCTTTATAATCTTCTTTCTTTTCTTCTCACACTTTCTGTTTTCCATTTTTCCTCTCTGGATTAAGTCTGTACATTCTGCGTGTTCTTCACTCTCGTCAGTTTGTCGCCGTAAATTGTAATTTGTTCAGTTTCACTTTCGAAGGAGTTTCCGATTTTTCAGCTGAGACAGCCAATCCGTTCCCCCTCCGTTACTTCCTAAGTAAAAAATAAACTGCATGGATGGAAAGATGGGCAAACAAGTAGACAAATGTACTAATGGACCCTTCGACCAGTCTGAACTAATAGTATATACTCAAATACAAAGCACTCGCTCTTAATCATAAATTTACACAATCATGCACAAATGTATACTTAGTCTAACGCCACACACAACGCGCGTTCGCGCAAACACACACAAACCCAGGCAAGCATGTGAATGCTCACAAGAACACAGTGACAAAAGAACACAACACACATACGCACCCAAACACACACACATATATATATACACAGGAACACCCAAATCTGTCCCACAGATGTTGGCATAATTTATCGTCCCTAATTACATTAAGTGACATTTGGTTGGCATAGGTAACATTAGACAAACGATCAGCTGATGTTTGACTCATACTTTCTCTGCTGCGGTTTGTAACAGATGGTACTACCAACCTCAGCCACTTTCTCACTGTCAATTACGCGCTTTGTTATCGACGTTTGCAGCTACAAACCCTGTGCGTCTTCCTTTAGAATACGGGGGATTAGCATGGATTTGAACGAAAACAATCCATTGAATATTCTTCAAATTTGGCATGAGCTCATGGTTGTACATTTAAACCTTGTGGAACTGATTTTCCTATTTATTAGCCTGATTTTGAGTTTACTTCTTTGCGCTTAGTAAAAGTAATAGGGAGACCTAATTATTAAAAACAGAGTATTTGTACAAACCTTTGTGCATTGGTAAGAACTCTGAATACGACGACGTCACAGTATAATTTGTGTTCTCTTCGAAAGCGAAACCAGTGATTTTTTTTTTCGAAGAAATGGAAGAAATCTGACGATGTCTGCAACCATTTCATTAACTGAAAACCTAAGTTGACCGGCTCGGAGGCACCTCGTCAGGTTTGAAGGTGATAAGAAGTCACTAAGCAGGAGAGTTAAAAATGAAAAATGGTATTGCTACTCTTAATACCAAATCGCGGTTGATAGTTTGTTTCTTTAGTTAGAGTTTTACTTGCACCTTTATTTTCGACCCAGTCCGGCTAGAGACAAGGCATGCCGTAAGGTTTCAGTGTGAGTTTGAGTCTGGATTGGTCTGAGTTTCAGTCTGGGTTTTACGGCCCTTCGGCACAATAATGGCCACTTAGCGCTTTTCACGGTCTATTTGGATAGTCTATTTATGTATGGTATTCACTTTATTATCAGTTCAAATTTCACAATTAATAGAGTTAAATAGTTCCGTACAAACTTCGAATTCGATATCAAAATTTGATATGGATAGATCTGAAAAGAATTTTGTAAAAGTTTTAAAATCAAACCTTAGATCTTAGCCTTTTCCAGAGAGGGCATATCGCGCCGTGGGCCCACGTCAGAAAAGTATTATTGCATGGATCCGCAGGCATTGTGCCTTCTTGGGATATTAATGAAATCTACCCAATCAGCTGAGCAGTAAGGTTCACTTTCATGTTTATTGTAGGCCTGACGGCCAATTCAAGTATACAGAAGAATCATGCAAACAAGTATTGAACCAGAGCTAATATTTTAAAACTAAGTCCCCGAGAAGCTAAAATCTGGGATGTAGATCTACATGGAACACTGGCGCTGTGTTGTGCTGAAACAGCTGGAATCTCAGAGAAAATGATCAGCTCTGCATGAAACCTACAGAGGAAATCCCTGGCCCTCCAAGGACCAGTTGACGTGCATCTATCAATGCCAGGCCCAACGCCTGTGTCGAGATGGATTCGTTACGGACAATTTTAAGTGTATCAGATCAACATCAAAAAGTTTAGCGTGACATTGCGGTCCCACACGAGAAAGAAATGATGACGTGTGTGAGTTGCAAAGCTCTGGGGCTGGGGGAGGAGGGGGTGAGAGGGTGGGGGTTAGGCGAAGGAGGGGTGGAAAGTGAGAGAAGTAGATGGACAGGAGGCGGGGATGGGGGTGTGTAGGAATAATCACGGATAATTTTAAGTTATCGCGTTAAGCATCAAAAGACCCGAAATGGCAGCTTTCTCGCAAGAATGACACGATGAAAGATTTAGATAGACACATATGGCCTTTAGCGTCTTTACAGACGGTCTTAGCAGCTAGAATATTCACTTTCACTTTGACTGACAGCTTCTCTCGTGGCTTATTCTACCAATGTTTGACCCGAGAGCGCGATGGCAGTGATTGCAGGTCAGTCTTTTGGGTTCACTTTGGCGAGTGTTTTCATTCCGCCTCTGTCGTTTTGTCAGATATGTTTCTTTTGCCTTGAAGTCTATTGCGAGCGTGCCACTGCGCAATTTTTGTCTCCATCTGCTTCGATCATTTGCAAGGTTCTCCCATTCATTGGGGTCGATGTTGAATGATAGACACAGCAGGGCTGATTAATGGGGGGAAAGGCCCTGTGGTGGGTAGACACGCACTCTCTCTCTCTCTCTTTCCCTCTTTCGCTCTCTTTCCCTCTTTCTCTTCCTCTCTCTCTCTCTTTGTCTCTCTCTCTCTCTCTTTCTCTCTCTCTCTCTTTAAAAACAACATTTCAAACTATTCACATATAAAATTGTTTATTTTAATTGTATGCTATAAAACACACTTAATTTGCTTTCGCCCACAAGATGTCGTTAGTAAACGTTGTACAAAACGCTACATCGTGGTTCTTACACTAGTCGAGTGGGCCGGGGGGGGAGGGGGGGGGGGGTTGGTGCCGTACACTCAAACTCCAGATTTTTTCCCCCCAGAAATTTGTTATAAATTATGCAGTTTCCAGATTGAACGATGACCCCTGGCAGAAGCGTCCACCAACCAGCCATGCCAGTTACTAAGAACTGCTTGACGGAATATTTTTCTTTTGATTCGGAGTCAGTACGTTATTTCAAATGTTCATTCACATGACTGGTCACAAAGTATAATATTGAAGATAAAGAACATTTCCCATTGCAAGTAAAAAAACCAGTCTTTTTTTCTTCTCCTGTAAAATAATTTGGTTCCTCGCAATTGTAACATTTCATGAAAGGGCCAACGTGCAGTATTGCCATACTTTCCTTTAACCGAATTCTGCTCCCATTCAGCTGAAATAGGTCGATTTCGGGATTAATCACCTTCAAGTCCTCTCCGCCCCTAAAATTTAAGAGATTGTGTGTGATATATAACCTATTCCGCTTGGACATCGTTGGCGAAACTGTCAGTATGAAAACAAATTTTATCTGCAAAATCTAAACCCAAACCATATTAACGCCGGAAAATGTCTCAGTTTCACGCCGAAACGAATTAATATGTTTGCTTGACGATGACATACAAAGTCGTGATCAGATCTATGAAAATCCTCTTATTTTCACCCGTTCAGCGGTATTTTCTGGGTTTCTCACCCAATGTCCCAGCTTTTTTTGATTTTCTGGAGAATTAAGAGCAAATCTTATGTTGGGTTTATCATGGCATCCAAATCTAACCTAGCACCGGAGAAAATGGTTTCACTAAGACACACTGAACCGGTGTCCACTTGTAAAAAATACGCTCCAAATTTGTTCCAGGAGTAAACAAGCTGTTCATTATTGCCGTTTTCAGTACGGAGTAATTATAGTCGTAAAATAACACAGTTCTGGTTTGTGGTGCTCTCCGTTTTTCATTTTCGTTTATAATTGCTTACGTCAAGATGTACTATAAAATTATGATTACCTTAGCAATTTTTCTCTTAAAATTTCTTTAACAATTTTTAACGTCAAGATCTACTATGATAATGTTAGCAACTTTGTTTTCTTAGTCTTTTTAATTTTCAGCGTGTAGATTTACCATGATGACTGTAGCAATTTTTTCTTTCTCTTTTATAGTTTTTAACATCAAGATCTACTATCAAAATAATGACAACATTAGCAATTTTGTTTTCTTTTCCTTCATAATTTTTAACGTCAAAAACTACTGCGATAACATTAGAAGATGTTTCTTTACTTTTCTTTTCTTTCTTAATATTTTTAACGTCAAGACATACTAAAAATGACATGTACTGTGATAACACTATCAATTTTCAATATTTATCATATATTTAACAATTATGAAAAATGAATTATGCAAGGCTAATCTTTTGTCAAGCTTACAGGACAGACCCTAGCCTTCCGTCATTGAAATGTTTTTATGATTCGTTGTAGTGCAGGGTGATCATTACAGTAACTGAAATACGCAATAATAAGCACTTTATGTAAAGTTTTCGCCATATTCAAAATTTCAGCCGATCCATATTTAATTACTAATATTTCATTTTCTTTCTGTCGTCTCAAGACACCAGATTATATTTTTATAATAATCGTGACCAGTAATATATTACAGTAAAACTATCACGCCACAGAAAATACTTTTATTCCCCGATGTGAGAACAAGTTCAGAATGATGTAAAACATCATCCCAAGAACAAGAGGCCCCTGGCCTATATGGGCCTTTCCTCCTAGCTATCCGGGACCACTGAAAGTACATACATTTGCCCTCCTCAACTCCAAAATTATTTCCGAGGTTTGTTGGTATCTTCATGAGAAACGTATTGGCTATTTGGCAGTCCAAATCTACTCGTATTATATAATTATATATAAAAATATAAGAAAAACCCTTCCTTACGTGTATCAGTAGGCACTTACACAACGGAACTGAATGGATTCCTGAGAAATTTGTCAGTAGTAAATGAAATATGGTCACGGAGCAAAACAATGTTGTGTAAGAGCATAGCATTTACTTGACCGAGGAATAACCCCAAATACGCGTAAATAATTGAACTCTTAGCTCACGAGAAAGCTCTGGGGGACATGTTACGAACAACGGGACACTGCCCATATGTGCATTCACTGAACAAAATTGTCGGTGCGCACTAAACTGCCCGGTAGCTATTACTGCTGGAATTATCATCTTTGCACTGTACTCCGCACTGGTTACTCCATTTTTGACAATTTTCTAAACCATACCCCCCCCCCCCCCGGCCATCCGTTCAATAGAAACAGTTTTTCATACAAGTTTCATATAATAACAGAAACAAAGGTCAGTCCAGACCTCTGACTTGTACAGTCCTGGGTCACTGACTTGTCTCTACAACCCATGAACGGTGAGTTTATGCGCTGTGGACAAAATCCGAAAATGCCATGGTTATTCTGTGTCCAGCAATTGTACAGGAAATTTACGGGGGAGTATTCACAGTAAAAACTCATTATTTACTTTTGTACAGCGCCATTATAGAGTCAAGTTACTCTGTACTCGCGCACACCAAGTGCTACTGTTACTAATGATTTATTTGCCCAAAAATAATTTACGTTGGAGTGCAAAGCCAAAGTTGGTTTGGTTTGCACAGTTAATTTTCTAGGGGAAAGTTTTAAGGTTAAAAACTAGGATTAGATTTAGCAAATTGGCCAAAACAATCTTTTCGTTGGCAACATGGTTACAGTAACCTCTTCCTAAATTGGCCATGTTAATATTTTTGGTTTACAACAAAATCATCTTTTGTCTACTTTGGTTACAGTGTCCGGAGTAACCTTTACTAAAAGCCTTACTGGTTATTTCAGCACTATGAACATCCACGACTATTGATGTTATTACGAAGCCCGTTTGTGTAGGGTTTTAATTTTTATTTTCGTTTGAAAGACAATGTAATTTGCCTCCATCTTCTCCTCCCAGATTTTTGGCCGCATTAACTTTTGTCTCTGTATCGCCCAATCTGGTCAAACTGTCCGAGCAATCTCAAATATCACATAACTTCAGGCAGCCGAGAGGAGAGAAAGAGAAAGAGAGAGAGAGAGAGAGAGAGAGAGAGAGAGAGAGAGAGAGAAAGAGAGAGAGAGAGAGAGAGAGAGAGAGAGAGAGAGAGAGAGAGAGAGAGAGAGAGAGACCCAGTCATAATTGGGATCATCCTCAAAGACATACCCCAAACCCATACACAACAGAGTATAAATGTCACCGGTAAAAGGATGTCAGAGTTTGCAAGTCTAAGCGGCAGCTATTATCCCACGTGACATTTCCCACCCCGGTCTGCAGAGTTGCCAATTAGGCTGATTGGGGTCAAAGTTCAGAGTTGTGTCTGATGTTGGCAAGTCTGCACGTCCGGACATTCAGAGGCGGAGCTGGGATAAGAAATAAAGGCGTTTCAGGCTACAGTGCTTATATTATTGTAGTCGTTCTACTGCTCAGGATGACAAAACTGCTCACGGTTTATGTAAAATGGGAGAACAATGCAAAACAGTAGTCAAGAAAACTGCCCAACTATCACTGGGCTAGGAGCTGGGAAACGGTGGTCTAGAGGCAAGGTGCTCGCTTTTCATGTCGAAGGTACCGGGTTCGATCCCTGGTCGGTGTAGGCATATTCATTTTTTTTTTGGGGGGGGGGGGCGGGGGGGGAGGGGGAGGGTCATCTCGGATAAGGATTTAACTCGGAGGGGCCGTGTGCATGTTGCATACGTTAAAGACACCTTGGCAGTTGGAAATCGAGAAGAGCAGGCCGAACAGGGCCGCTGACCGTGCAAAATTAAAAACTAATCGCTACCACAAAACACACAAAGAAAAGAACAAAAATGAAATCAAGAAAAATGACGTGTCAATGCCAAGACTAGAGAACCTCCTAAAAATAGAGACCTAAACACTGGACCAAAAGCACACTCGGGTTTAGCCGAGACAGGTTCACCAGCTAACATAATATGTGATGAATATATAATCAGAAGTGACAACATTCCTGCAGAGGTATTAAAAGACCTAAAAGGCCCACTATTACCACACCTGTATAATCTGTTACTGCAGTGTTGGAAAGAAGGCGTGATACCACATGATATGAGAGACGCCAAAATTGTCACACTTTACAAGAACAAAGGAGACAAAGGCGACTGCAACAACTATCGAGGCATATCCCTCCTCAGCATTACTGGAAAGGCTTTTGCTCGCGTCATCCTCTGCCGCCTTCAACAACTGGCGGAAAAAGTCTTACCAGAAACACAATGTGGCTTTCGAAGCATACGATCAACTATTGACATGATATTTGCACTTCGGCAAATCCAAGAAAAATGTAAAGAACAAAACAGGCCGCTTATAACATGCTTTGTGGACCTAACAAAGGCTTTCGACACCGTAAGCCGATCTGGCCTGTATGCAGTCCTTAAATCCATAGGCTGTCCACCAACATTGCTAAAACTTATTGCATCCTTCCACACTGACATGAGGGCATGTGTCAACTTTGAGGGCTGCACATCCAATTCATTTGCTGTAAACAGCGGTGTGAAGCAGGGATGTGTTCTTGCTCCTACCTTATTTGGTATATATTTTGCAGCCCTACTCAAGAATGCCTTTGGTCAATGTTCAGGTGGAGTACTTATTAACACCAGAGTGGACGGCTCCATTTTTAATGTTGCCAGACTAAAAGCAAAATCTCGTACAGAGCATATTATGTTACAAGAGCTCCTCTTCGCAGATGATGCTGCAATCGTGGCCCACGATGAAACCACGCTCCAGGCTCTCATCAATAGCCTTGCCAAAGCCTGTGACAAATTCATGCTAAAGATCAGTGTCTCAAAAACTGTAGTTTTGACACAAGGCTTGAGAAACTCCAACCCAATCATGCTGAATGGCTCTCCTCTGGAGCAAGTGGGAAAATTCTGCTACCTAGGCTCAACCATCAGTGGTAGCACAGACATAACAACTGAAATAAATGCCAGAATAGGAAAGGCGGCCACAGCTTTTGGCAAACTCTCAAAAAGGGTGTGGAACAATAGCAAGCTGACCATCAAAACAAAGGTACTCGTGTACCAAACTTGCGTCCTAAGCACCCTGCTGTATGGCTCAGAGACATGGACCACCTACTCCAAACATGAAAGATCCCTCAACTCCTTCCACCTGCGCTGCCTACGCAAAATTCTCAAGATCAAGTGGCAAGACAGGATCTCAAATATCGAAGTTCTGAGCCGAGCCAACATTCCATCAACTCAGGCTCTCCTAGGCAAAAAAAGACTGCGGTGGCTTGGACATCTCCACCGTATGGAAAATGATCGCATCCCCAGACAAATTCTCTACGGGGAACTTGCTCCTGGCAACCGACCCAGAGGTAGGCCACATCTGCGATTCAAAGACACTTGCAAGGTCACGATGAAAGCATTCAACATCGACCCCAATGAATGGGAGAACCTTGCAAGTGATCGAAGCAGATGGAGACAAAAATTGCGCAGTGGCACGCTCGCAATAGACTTCAAGGCAAAAGAAACATACCTGACAAAACGACAGAGGCGGAATGAAAACACTCGCCAAAGTGAACCCAAAAGACTGACCTGCAATCATTGCCATCGCACTCTCGGGTCAAACATTGGTAGAATAAGCCACGAGAGAAGCTGTCAGTCAAAGTGAAAGTGAATATTCTAGCTGCTAAGACCGTCTGTAAAGACGCTAAAGGCCATATATAATCAGAGCTGCCAGTGTTGTTCCTAACCGTACCTAACTTTTAAACAGGTGTCAGATGTAACCTAAAATGTCTCACAATTTTCTCCTCCGTTCACTGAGTTTCAGTTTGAGTTTGGAGAAATCACGTGGACACCATGACGGTCACATACTGCTAGCAGAAAGTGAGACGATGGACACAGAACGTCGAGTATTTACCATATTGTTGTATGTTGCATTTTTGCCTTTTCGAAAAAACGAGGATTGAAGTTTGGTCGGCAGAGGGGCTAAAACGCCTAAAACATTACGTCACAAACACATTCCCCGAGAAGTTTTTAACCGATTGGAATGACACTTATACCTAATGAAATTAGGAGGGAGAGAACCACTTGCATGACAAAGAGTGTGGCAAATACCAGTTGAGAATCTCACAGAATGACAGGATAGACGGAAGGAGGAGGAGGAGAAGACTCCACTAGAAGCGCCCATCAACCACCCTCACCGTTCACTGAAAGCCTCACATGATGTGGGTACACATTAGTGACACATCAGGGTGGCTCAAAGTTCGTCCAACTTATCAGACAACTGACACTGACATGCATGACATCGCAGCCACAGAACTGATTCATAATCACATTTAAGTTCTCTTACAAACACAATTTTTTTTTTTTTAACAAAATAACATGCACCTGGTCCCGCTTTATGGGCAGGGTTAGCCATGAACTACCACTGCCATAGAGTATAAAGTGGTCTCACAAAACGGGAATATCAGAGCGCAAGAGGTACTAAAAAACTCTACCTTTGAAAATCAAAGGAATAATTTTACGGAGCTCCAATGCAAGAGAGTGGTGCGAGTTTGTTTTTTGTTTTTTTTTCAAGAACTTCGGGATTTCCAAACTGGCCATGATTCAGCATACACGATGATGGTCGTCAGTTTTGGGAATTCCTGCTGATAAATTATGACATCTCGGAGTTTTTGCTCCAATTCAGTCAGGGTAATCTCCCGAGCCGCTGAATCAAAACGCCAACAAATTTGGCCCATCAAAGGTCTGCTTAACCGGTCCGTTTTTCGGGTAAGCTTTGATGGTAAATGGCCGGGATGTTCCCCCCCGTTTCTGTGTTCAACCGTTTGATTTTAAATATTTTTTATTTTTGTTTATTTTTTACTTTGTTTTTACCCTGGAGCTATTTACTATCTTTGACGGCTTTTGATGGGAGTTCAATTCGGTGCAGGTTTCCCTAACATCAGGAAGTGCGTGTCTGAGGCCCAAAAAATGCGCTTGGGAGACAGTGTTTGATGCAGGTTCAGTTTTGTACAATTTCCTCAGGGAAGAACAGGAGAGGGAGAAAGATAGATTAAGGGGTAGAGGAGACGAGCGGAAACAGGTTTATACCGCGCAAAGCCGGTGGTTAATTATGCGTGTACTGACTATTACTTGTGCTTACAACGACAGGCAATATTAAAACATAAAAATGGAACCTTGGCTGTAGATCCAGAGTAAGTCTCAAATTTCAACTGTTTCTATCTGGAGAAATCAATTAAACCTGCAAACCTGAGACAGATTCTCAGTTTCTTGCGAATTTTTCTTTTCTTGTCAAAAATCGAAACTTACAATAGAAGCTGAGAATTACTGACTAGTTTAGTCATGACTACTAAACGAGATTTACTGAACAAAAAAAAAAATAATAAAGCGAATTTCATGGAATTATTCGCAATTTTCTAAAAACGCGACACAATCATGCGATGACCTCATTAGTTTTGCCTGATGACACCAGAACTATGTCATGAAACGGGTTTTTTTCCCCGCGATTCTCTTGATGTGCAGTCATGTAGACCAGTCATGAACAATGAGGTCACAGTAACCTAGATAATGAATCAAGGGACAAGTTGGTCTAGAGGCAAGATGTTCTCCTCTCATGCCGAAGGTACCGGGGTTCGATTCCCGGTCGGCGCATGCACGGAATTTGGGGTGGATTTCCTGTCCCTGATCCTATGATAAGTAGGATCGAGTCCTCTCGGATAAGGACAAATAAAAACACGGAGGGCCCATGTGCACGTTGCACACGTTAAAGATACCTCGGCGTTGGAAATCGAAGCTTAACAAGGCCGGCTGCACGGACAAAATTAAAAAAACACAACTAATCCCTACCACAAAAACACACACACAAACAAGAACAAGAAAAGTAACCAGAGAAAGAGGGGCAAATGCCAGATTCTCCGGAAACCAAAGAGCGTAACACAAGGTGACGATTCACTGAATTAAATATTTGACCAGGTTTGGAAATGGCGGGACTGTTTTTCCTGCAATCAGTAATGGGGTCAACAGGTCGCTGGAGTTTTTCGGGGCAAATATTATAGAAAAAAATAAAAAATAAAAATGCCAACTCTCCGAAATTCAAAACATGATCCCATGCCATGTCAGATCCATGTTCATGCATGAGCAGCGATTTCGTTCAATTATCCCCGCATTTGGTGTACAATGTCGGGCGCCATGAACAATTGGGTTTTGTTTTGTTTTGTTTTGTTTTTTTTCGAGTCGGGATCGGAAAGGGGGAGGGGGGGGGGTGGATGGGAGGGACAATCGACCCTTTCAACACAGGGGGCTGTTTCGGAGACCGAGTATCCCTGGCCCCACCACGAAATCGAGCAAGTGCGAAGGACCTAAGTTTACAAGAGCCCAGAAAAGGTGTTTTACTTTAGATATTCCTTATTTTGCAAACACAGTTATATAAATAAACGTTTAAACTACTATAGGCCACTGCCCTTTAAACAATAGACAAAAATAATTATACTTCTGTCTAGAAGTCCAAAGAATATTTGGCAAAAGAAAGCTTTCATCAGCAGTTCTGAGAATACAACTGTGTGGTTTCTTTGAAAGGGTCAGCAGCATGGGCCTTTTTCAGAATACCGACCGGTGAGTGCCTTTAAGGCACAGAGATCTATTGTTTATCTGGCCATCATTCATCCATCTGACTTATTTTGAATCATGCTCCTACCCACTCCCCCCCCCTCCCCTTCCCCAACAATGATGGTGGAAATAATCACTTGTCTTGTTTTATCTCCCCCCCCCCACCCCCGGGTATACACATCAAAGATTGGTAGCGACTGCGTACTGGACTGTATCCCCTGCAGAAGGCTCAAACCGGCACCGGCGTCTCCGGTCAGACCTAATGCACACGGACAGGGAATCTATGACACTTTGGATATCTCTTTGATCCTTGAGCCAGGATAGGAGAAGAGACAGATACAGAGAATGAGACTGAGAGAGAAGCAGAAAGAGAGAGACAGATAGGAAACATGTCACCAGAACTATGTCATGAAATAAGATGTTTGCCGCGGTAACATAACGGACACAGAACAGGAGAGAGAGAGAGATAGAGAGTAAAGGCGGGCCAGAGAAAGACAGACAAAGAGAGAGACATAGAAATACAGAGACAGAGATAGAGAGACACAAAAAGACAGAGAGATTGATTCATACAGAAAGAGAGAGAGAGAGGGGGGGGGAGAACGAGACAGACAGATACAGAGAGAGAGAAACAGAGGGACACTGAAAGAGAGAGAGAGAGAGAGAGAGAAAGATTGGGCATACTTTAGAGTGATCTTGGAATGCCGAGCTCGCTGATATTTTGGACACAAACATCTGTCTTCGTGCCTTTCTATATATGACGTTGTTTACATCAAAGAATTAACACCCAAAATAGAACATAAAAACCAAAATACAAAACAAACTCTAGAACTTGTTAGACGGAAGTTAACTACAGCCCTATGCAAACTTCTCCATCTGTTGTAACTGATTTAAAAAAATGTGTTATTATCAAACAATGACAAGATATCGTGGCTATTGATAACTCACAGCCGACTGGAGTCATGCAGCAAAGTGTACGGGACATCACAGGCATCCATCCATATCTCCTTCAATAATCATAATCAGATAAATATGCACAATAATGAACATTATCAGTGAAATGGGGATATAGCGACATGCTATGATAGACGTCGGACCTGACTAGGGGATATGTCTTATCAGAAAATCGCTTTCCGCTGTCTCCACCAATTACTGTATTGCTCAATCTAACCAAGCTGTCTGAAAGTACTGGCCTAATAGAGAGGAAGGTGATTACGGTAATCACTTTATCACAAGAAAGACAATGTGTGTGTGTGGGGGGGGGGGGCGAGGGGGGGGGGGGGGGAATTGATACCGCCAGACAGGATGATCTTAAATATGTTTCCTACTTCCGGCTCACGCAAGTACAACCTTCTCTGAAAGATGAATAAAGCTATTTTCTTATCTATCTCCATTAACCCTGTATTTCTCATTTCGTAATATGTCTGAAATTCAATGCAATCGCGTGCAGCTTCAATATCATGTTGTTCCTTTAAAATCCTGATCAGTACGTAAAACAAATCTCGGGGGTACAGTAAGCAAAGTTTGTGACGTTTTAAGAGATTGCTCTTTATTTTGAAAGCCATGTTTGTGAGCATAAAATTGTCTCATTTATGGCACTTTTAGTTTTAAGGGATTCAAGAATTAAATACTTTGTTTAATAGGCCACTTTCAACTTCGATATGTAGCTAATTGCCGGTTTGCTGAAGTATGAATAACTGTTTTTGTCATTCTTCATTCAAGGATTCCAAATGCATCTCATATGTTTAAGTAACAGTCAAAGCGACTTTGCTGGGAAAGACGCAATACAAAGCGTCAAAGACGAGTTCTCAGTACACTCCGGCTCTAACAAATTGAAATGTCAAGAAACAGTGTTAGGTGACAAGTATGTGTGTGTCTAAGATCCAGAAGTTTGAATGCGACTACTAGCTATCCAAATACTGTAAAGGAACACTCAGACTCATCCTTTGGAAATAGCCTGGCCTCATTGAGTGATAGCAAGTCTAGCTGAGAGCCGGAACATCTTGTTTGACAATGGCTCTCGTCTCCTCTGATGGTCTGTAATCTCCTTGTCTCAAATGTTTCAGCCCCTTCCCCCACCCTCCTCCCTCCGTACACAAACACAGAACATATTCGTAACCGTTTCCTTAAACTGTAGTAACTCAAAAATTCGAAAAATTGAGTTTTATATACCTAATTATGTTCAACTTCATTCATAGCAGCGTCAAATGATTTTGGTTCTGGACTCCTTGGCCGAAAAATAATCGAATAGAAAACTTTCAAAAAGTCATCGTTACAAGGTCGGTTGAGCTAAAATAAACAGTAAGGTTGTTGTTATTGTTTTTTGTTAGTCAAAACCAATTACCACAGTTTTAGGCAACGGTGACGATATGCGTAGCACGCGACAAGATGAGGCACTTCGTGCATTTGGTGGTATGGAGATATTGGTATCACCAAATAGATTATTCAAAGTCCTTTCATTTGGTAAAAACAATTTTGCTGTGTAGCCGCCCGACAAAATGAGGCACATTTCGGCACTACCTGTTTCGAGAAAATCGTTAGAGGCATCGTAGGGGCAATTTTATTGATTTTGCATTTTCAGTATGTTTGAAAAGTTTAACCTCTACTTTCCTTTTCCAAATGTTAATCCTGTTTGAGAAAGGTACATTGCTATACATTATTATTTCAATGCCGGGACTCTCTATCCATCTACTTTTGCCAGCTCTCTAAATTTTCCTGCTCTACTTGGTAGCAACAAAACACAAAACTTCTACATTATCCTCGTCTCGAACTGTGCCGACACAAAAAGCGTTCACAGTTGTTCGGGTGTACGTCAAAGAGACTACGCTGTCCCCAACTATCTCAAGACAATCTACCGCATCACCCAGATTTGCTTGGAACGTTTCAACTTCACACGTCCAGGGGTGGCCGGCCAGAAATTAATGCATAATCAGGTTTTGAACAACAAGCCGTGAATCGAGGGTAAGCTCCGTCTCGCCACCCGCAGACAATAGCTTTGAACCCTCTGGGTACGGGGTGAGCAGCGTTTCCTTCTCCACCCAAGTCATCACGTCAGAAGGTGACGCCCTCGATTACAATAAACTAAGATCATGACGTGCTGAACCTCTTGGGGATGTCGCCAGACCCCGGATGTAAAACATTCCGACATAACTGGCTGGCGCCAGTGCTAAATATGGGTAGTTTTGAGAAAGACTTGTTGCTAGAAGGAGGGAGACGGAACAGTATTCTGTAACTGTGCCAATCATCAGAAATCAAATGTTCCAAAATAACTCAAGTCCCTGAAGCCAGTGATAAATACGGGTAACTTTGAGAAAGATTCATTAGCTAGGCTAGGAAGATTGTTAAAAAAATATATTTAATAGTACTCTGCGACTGAAGGTTTTGGTAACTCGCAATGTTTTCTTTCTGCTGCGAAGGTTGAAATGCCTGTCTGTGTGTTGGCGGTAAAATTTCCTTTACTGAATTAAGTGGAAAATCGTCATTTTGATGATGGTAACGATGGCGGCCATGTTGATGATGATGATGATCATGATGATGATGATGAAGATGATGTGATGGTGATAACGCTGGCATGATAATTGTACGACCATGATGTTCAAAAAGATGGTGTAATTATGAGAACCTCATGATGGTGATTGTGGTAACGATGATCAAGCGATGTTAAGCTAAACAGAAGCAAAATAAAGAAAACCAGTCAATGGTAAAGGCATGATAACATAGTGAATCAGGAAAAGCAAAAAGAAATTATTATTTAAGCTACTCAGGGACTCAGAAAACTTCAGAAATTGATTTTTGCGTATAAAATTTAATGAATTCGTCTTTTTTACTTTAAATCCCCCACCATTGAATACTCAAAAGCGACCATGTAATGTTTTCAGTTGTTTGTCGCCATCAACGTCCCGTAACTTATTGACAATGCGAGACCTTAGTTTTTGTTTGTTCCAACTGCACGTTTTGCACAACTGAGAACGTCGACGTTAAGAACCTTTGCGGCTTTAGTTAGAACGGATACGGAGTTAGAACAAATCGGAACTGTGAAACAGCTTGATAAGCGCCAAAAAAGCAGTTTAAACATGTATCAAAGTGTACATTTGTTACACCTCGTCTACATACTCAAAAGATATCTTGTTTTTCAGAAAATGAAAATAGACGGAAACAAACAAGAACTGAAGTCACGATTGGGTCTCCAAGTTTCATATCGCTAAGGGCCTCACTACGTCTACATTTCGGCACTGAAGATAAGTATCCAGATCCCAGGGTCAGCAGGGAATTGGTGTGAATATCAACTCAGACGGCGTCGCCGGTGGAGAACACAACGTACATAAAAGTGTGACATTTCAGGTTGATTAAAGTCACAAGTACCTCAGTAAATTGAGACTACATTTGCATCGTGCCAGAGGAGTCGGCGCCTTTGATCAATAGAACAGTCTCAGCCGGTTTCTGCACCTCGAGACACGCGTCTGGTGTGCAAGATTGAGCTGCGCAACTTTGGACTCATAGTCTGAACGTTTTAATGTCTCCTGAGAGACATTCCGGTATCTTTTCTGGCAAGCAGAAATTCCGGAACAAGTCTCTCGACTGGGGGAAGAATATCATTCTGCACCTCCGAACGAATGAATCTGAACAAAACGTGTCATGATTTAGATATACTGCGGGCCTAGTGCTTAATCGTGAAACCGCACAACTGGAGATGTCAACTTGTGTGTATGTATGTGTATGTATGTATGTGCATCCAAAATTCAATGGAGGAATTTTATTTTTTCTATTAATGAAAGGGAAGTAAAATATTTCAAAACTATTTTTATATACCTCAAATGTATTTAAGATCAGGATATATCTCTATGACGAGTTTGTTTTCCCCTTAATTAGCCGGTTAACACTTATGCATTTTCATTATAGGGACAGAGCATAAAACAATTGTCTGAAATTCCGACAGCTTTGAAAATCTGGGAGATTATGCTTAAAAACATATTTCTAAAAAGCTTTAGCAATGTGGAACAGGACAGACCAGGATGAAACCTGGCCAAATTTAAGCCCGAATAATCACTAGCTTTGGAACACAGCTGACCGAAAATACCATCCGACATGGTATTCTTGAAGGGAAGCCCCCACTGCAGAACCGGACAATAAGCACTTGTTTTGGATGTATTTTCCAACGGTTTTATGTGTTTTTATGCGTCTTGCTTTATACTCGATGCAAATAGCAGTTAGTACCCAATTCCCCACACACAAAGTTAGCACATTATGAGCGTATGAGTGATTGCATTTTGTACAGAACTTGAACTCGGTGTTGAAACAAGCAGGTCAGCCCTCAGCCTTGTCCTCGTTCGAGAACGTTTTTTTCACCTCATCGTCACAATTCATCAGCTCGTTCAAACATCAAAATAATTAATCTCATACCCCTCCTCTCCGCCCCGCTCCCCCAAGCTTTGGGATACTGTACCCGAGGCCGACAGATCCTGTCAGAACCACCCCTTCTCCCAGCCATAGAAATGTATGTAATGTCTATACACTTTGGCGATAAGGGAGAGAATCAATGTCCTGTCTCTCGGGGTGACGGGCTGAATGATCTTTCACTTCTCGGAAAGGCAAAGTCTCGGAAAGGAGGCAAAACAACGCAAAGATCCCACCACAAAACGCCGCTAAGACCAACCTGAACAAACGGTCGTTCTGCATTAGAAGCTAAGCATCGGCGGGCAACATTGGGGGATGTGGTGATGAGCATGTATCGGAATAGAAACAAGCATAGACATAAGATTAATAATCATAATTATCCCAGTCTTGGCTTTCATCAAAACAATCCACAAACGTTTCCCGGCCAGGTAAAAAATGAAGAGAAGCAAGGAAAGCTGCAACATACTGCGTTTTGTCAAAGAACACCAGCCGGAAGGATGCTCAATGGGCACAAGAGCACGATATTTGTTTATTTCAAAAGAGCCATAAATCTCTCTAGCCGAAGCTTAGGGCATATTGTATTTTGTCAAAGAATCCTGCCCCGAAAGGCAGCGAGGACGATCAGTGAAGATCAGTATATAGGATTTGTTTAACTCAGTAGAGTCACAAATCTTTCAAGGCGAAGCTTTGGGATATTCACACTAGAGATGAGAGGCGTTGATTACTATAGAGATTGATTAAAGATACAGAAGAACGTTACAATAACTCAGAATTTGCCTTTAAACAAATTGAAAATAAACGGAGAGTCTTCATTACGACTTCCTGTACATTCAGACAGTTAGCCACGGTAAGAAATTACCTGTTTTCAGATAGCCAGTACCATTACACTAATAAAAAAAAAATATCGTTTTCGCATGAATGCAGGCGGATGAAATGCTTCATTAATATTGATCCAATTTCTTAAAAATAGCCTGGAATGTGTTTTTTTTAGGATTTTTGCCTATCTCGCGTTTCAGTTGTCAGTTCTGCCGTCGGTTACTGCAGATAATTCCCCGTCAATAAAATTATGAATGTATTCGCCTCTGATTGTGTATGTACCTTGAGCAAAATGATGATGATGTCATGGTTATCATAATGCAGAGCAGGCTGTGCCCCCCCCCCCCCACCCTCTCTCTCCAGCCCGACTTACCCTATGTATCCACTCGACTCACTCAAAGAACCAAACCTGCAATTTGGTCAACCTTGTATGCAACTGGGGATTCTGCCTATTTTTAGACAGAATTTTTCAAGTCAGTAACGGATGTTAAAAGAAAAAAAAATCTATATTTTTAGTAATTTTTTTTCTTTGTAATTTCTCTCTCTCTCTCTCTCTCTCTCTCTCTCTTTCTCTCTCTCTCTCTTTCTCTCTCTTTGTCTCTCTCTCTGTCTCCCTCTGTGTCTCTCTCTCGTCCTCTCTCTCCCATGTCCTCTCCCTTTCTCTCCTGTTGTTTCTCTCTGTCTCTCTCTCTCTCTTTTTTCTCTCTCTTTCCCGCTCTGTGTCTCTCGCTATCTCTATCTCTCTTTCTACTCTCTCTCTTTTTCTCTCTCTCTCTCTCTCTCTTTACCTCGTATCCCTCCCCCCTCTCTCTCCACCTCATCGCAATTCCAGCAGAGTTGTCTCCCTTCTCTATCCACAGGTGAGTACTCCCCCTTTAAGATCAGATTTATTATGAGCAGTTTATCCCTTCCTACACAACCCGATACTTCCTGCCTGATGCCAGTATGTTTTGATAAGGTAGCATTCATTTGACAGGAATGATTACTTTCTCTTAATCCTAAACACAGAAAGCTATTTCCAAATACACGGGATACGGAATTAAAAATCGTATTTTTTCAACGCCTTGATGGAAGCCTTAGATTTTACACTTGGTCAATGTTTATACAATGTAATTAATAATAATAATAATAATAAAAAAACTACCCTTGCTGTTTCACTCCAGACTAAAATATACCGAGGCGAATCAACTCACCCTATTCTGTCCGTCGATTTGCGCGCGTGTCATCAATGTCAACAATGCAACAATGCGCACCACACGCCTTCATAATTGAAAGCAAAATACTAGTAGCCACCTTATTTATACGCGCTCATTTTGTGGACGTCTAGTAGAAGGACTGGTTCGTTGCGGTATTCTGTATCTCGAGTTTTATCATCAAAATAATGTATAATCCAGCCTGGTCTATCAGAGCTAATAAAGGAGCAGATTATATAACATACGTGTATGTATCTGTCTGTTTGTCACATCCATATTTCGTCCGACCGTACAGTGAAAAAAAGTATTGGTCGTTGTTCGACCGGTGTTCACTAAAATGGTAGCATCGTTTAGCCAAACCGGAACCAAGTGTAATCCTGTTCTGGAGATCATTTTCGGACACACCGTAAAAAAGCGAAATGACCAATTTCCGCATCGAATCTTCGGGCGTTAAATTTCTATGAAGCTTACACGTACATGTATGAGTTTACAAACATGTAGATAGCACCCGCTTTATTTAATGCTCACATTTGATTTCTCGTTAATTGGGGAAAAAAACAACAAAACGTTGTGTTACGGAGTTTCGAAAAGAGAAAAATATGGAACCCATCCGGCCAAACGAGGCGCGGTTCTTGGATGTAAACACTAGCTGTAGCAGTGAAATACACTTTTTTTTTACGTTAAGGCCGACAGAAGCTGGGTTTTTTTTTTTTTTTAAGGTCCTGGTCGGACAAAGGGTAATCTGTTTACAACACGGATTTTTATAGGGCTTAAGCCGGGTTTTCATGTGTATGGAAACGGAAACGGCGACGGAAATGTTAAAAACCCTTCAAGTAATGAAAGACAAAGAATGTTTTTCATGCCGTTTCCGTACACATGGAAAAACACTCTTTCCTTTCACTACTTGATGAGTGTTTTTTAAAATGTTATTTTACGTTTCCGTTGCCGTTTTCTTTTCTTTTCTGTACACTTGAAAACATGGCTTTAGTCTTGACTTGCCTGAGTCACACAAAAAAGCTACAGCTAAGACCTTGGGGGGGAAAAAAAGTGTTTTTCGTACATGGTGTGACTCTGGCAATGTCAGCTCACTCTACCAAGGACTTAAGAAATTAACCCAGCGGATGTCTGTCGTCTTAACTATGATTTATCTAGCCCACGTGAAGGCAGATCCGCGCTAACTAATGACATATCCTAAACAGATTCAATCTTAGCCCTGCTGTACACCAGCTGATTTTTTATCACCCCCCCCCCCTCCCCATGCTTGATGGTGAGGTCACCTTGATGGTGACGTCACGACTTTGAGTTTCAGAGACACCTCGTGCACTAGCTGATTCTTGGCACTCATTGAAACTCAAAGTCGTGAGGTCACCACTCAGCCAGGCGACCGGCCAAAGTTGACTGGTACGTGCCTTGACTTACTCTCAGTACCGCACTTGGCCAGAAAATGCAAAGTACGAAGCAACAACTCGCAGCAAAATAGACACAATCAGTCATTTAATATCCTATTTAGATTTCATAATTATATTTCATATGCTTTTTTTTTTTTATTGTTCGATTGTTTTACCTCTTCAATTTTTCCAATTTTTTCTCGTTGTTTGTTTTTTCTTCTTTTCCTTTCCTTGAAGAGTTGCCGAAATATCGGCCATTTTCAGTCTTTCCTTTTAGTCTGGGTTTTTTCTATGGTTTGAGTATTATTTCTCACTCGAGGCTTTTTTTTTTTTTTTGCCAAATTACTAAGAAAAAAGATGAGACAGGCATTGCATGTGATATGACTTGACTGCACGAGGCCAAAGTCACTTAGGAATGGAGCCTGACACGTGACTGTCTGCACGTGATCTTGGCCTACGGACGCACGGTAAGAATCTTATTAAGTGAATCCTTCTGTCCACTAGATCTCTATTAAATTATTATCATGCGTATTGGTTGTCTGTCTCTTGTATATTTGCAACCTGTAGACACCAAATCCGTTGACGTATGAGGTCTACACCCGGTATGTTCAAAAAATAGGATATTATTTGTGTTTCATCGCGATTTTCTCCGTTTGGTTCAGTGCGACTTCCGTTGAGGTTAGTGGGGCTCGCTCACATAATTATGGGGTCATTTGAAACAAGGGCAGCAGGTTACAGAAAGGTTCCTCTGGCTGTCTGTTTGTCCACACGTTTCTGTTATTTCCCCCCGTTCCCTAAAACTGCAGAAACTCAAAAATTCGAAAAAATCGAATTTTTTGAAAATATAATTCAACTACATTCAAATACGCATCGAATGATCTTGGTTCTAGACTCCTAAGCCGAAATATAATCGAATGGCAAACTTCCAGAAAGTCACCATCCCTATAACCATCTTATTACAAGAAAAATAATGGCGGGTGCAATTCATTGTCATGCAGTTTTGGCCTTTTAAAAAATTTTTTTGCTCGTCTCTACAGCCCAAAAGGCAGTTTCAAAAATTATAAAATTAATTTTCTTAAGTGTTAACTAATCCATCCCAGTCGCTTTGGTATCGACCGATTGTGTTGATTCAAGTTTCAGACCCTTTTGATACAAAGCAGCAAAAAAAGTAAAATACAAACGAAACTCAACTTTAAAAATCACATCATTCTGTGTGTTCCCCAGAGTCAGCGGGCCAACTTGTATTTGTAATTCTTAAACGGTCCGGATTCTAGATTTCTACATATTAGCCAGCAAAGCTTTCTGTGGTGTGAAAATTGTGCCGTATTCAGGTTATTGATTCACTGAAGGTCAAATGTGAGTGATAGGACCTTCTACCATCACTCTCTCATCTCTTTCGCTCCCATCCCTCATCCCATCAATTCCCTCTAAAAAAAAAAAAAAGAGTTATTTCTCCTTGGGTGACGCCATTATCAAGTTGCAAGTTTGATACAATAAATAAATATCATTTGTTCACGCCTCGTGTCGGCCTGCCATTGTGTTCGTGTCTAAACATATCAGAGCTGTTTTACAATGTGTACATGGGGCAAAGCGGAACCAGGGCGGATATAGAACGATAGAGATTGAAAAATGTTATCTTATTCTTTAAACTAGTGAAAAAGGTGAATAACAAATATCAGGGAGAATAAATGAACAGGGACAGAGAGAATCGCGAAGAGATAGAGAGAGAGAGGGAGAGAAAAAAGATAGAAAGAAAGACCTCACAAAGAAATATGAAAACGATTAGATAATGGAGGGAGAGAAAGAAATTAACCGAAAGATTGAAAGAATGTGAGACAGAAAGAAAAGATGGAAAGAAAGATCTTTTAAAGAACTATGAAAAGGGCAGTGAATAACGGAGAGGGAGGGAGAGAGAGACAGAGATAGAGAGAGAGAAAGAGGGAGATAGAGAGAGGGGACAAATGAACACGGAAAAAAAAATCAGAGACAGATAAAAGTAAAGCCAATAAAGAAGGAAGAAAGAGATGGGGAATATAAGAGAAAAAACCAGTCAGCACTGAGGGTTGCCCAGATCCTAGCGAGAGATGATGGAGAGGTCACGACCCCCTATCAACCCACATCGAGAATGTGCGTGTAAAAATATGACAGGGCTATCGATAGCCGAGCATTGGGAATCCAAAATATCGAGGGTTAGCAACCAAATGTGCGTATGCCAATTTCCTGGAGTTTTCTAGCTGAGGTTCCTAGCTCAGAGTGGAGATACAAAATAGAGGAAAGGGTAGAAAATTTGATATTATACAAATCTAACAAGATCTGTGGACATACGTGTGCTTGTCATCATTACAGTTACGGTTTCTTAGGCGGTCCAATTGGATATGTGCAAACCTCGGAAGAAATGGACATAAGCTTATCTGGTTGCTAAATCGCCATGACTGTCATATCACCTTCTCTTCACCACGTACACATGTACACTCTACCAGAAACGCTTACCAAAACCTGCTTTTTTGTTGGCGAAATAGCCACAGCGAGATTTCTTTAAAGTTCGCGACTAATTGGTCTCTCTCTCTCTGTTTCTCTCTTACTGTCTCTCTCTCTCTCTTTCTCTGTCTCTCTCTCTGTCGTTCTGTCTTTTTCTCTCTCAAACTCTCTCTCTGTCTCTCTCTGCCTCTCTCTCTCTCTCTCTGTCTCTCTCTCTCTGTCTCTCTCTCTCTCTCTCTCTCTCTCTCTGTGTCTCTGTCTCTCTGTCTCTCTCTCTCTCTCTCTCTGTCTCTCTCTGCCTCTCTCTCTCTCTCTCTGTGTCTCTGTCTCTCTCTCTCTCTCTCTCTCTGTCTCTCTCTCTCTCTCTCTCTGTCTCTCTCTGCCTCTCTCTCTCTCTGTGTGTCTCTGTCTGTCTCTCTCTCTCTCTCTCTCTCCCTCTCTCTCTCTCTCTCACACACATACAAAGAAAAAATCCTACTGTGAGCATTTCGGCTCCATGACCTCAACAACCCCTCCCAGTAATTTTGTTCATCTCTTAGGTCAGCAAAGTTGCCTGTATTCTCAAGGACCACTAATTTCCGCAGAGTCTCCAGGCTTACCAATAAATCTTTCAACGTCTCTTTCAGCCTTCCCTCTTGGCTTACCCCACCCCTAACAAACAAAAATAGCAGCGATTGAGAGCAGGGGGGAAAGGGGGATTGGCTATACCGGCGGTTTAATCTAATTCGTGTGTTATTCACACTTAAGCACGGGGAAGGATTTTCCAACAGAGATAATAAATATTTATTTGCGTATTGAATAAATCAGTAAAGTACCATTGGTACTCTATACAGATTGTGTGTACTTTACGTTTTATACCATCTCTAAGCGTTCTTTGAGACGTTTTGCCAATCAGTTGACGTTTCTGCCCAACGTCTGGAAGTTCCCTCCGGTAACGGTTGCCAAAAGTGTACATAGAAACATTCTTTCTAAACACGTTGTAGGAGATCGCGTCTATTGCTAAAACTCTATGTGCGAGGGAAGGCAGGATATGGGGCTTGGTTGGGGGGGGGGGGGGGGTGTTTGTCCCTTATAACGGTGTCCCGTTTCGTAAAATATTTTGCAAAGGCAACACTTGAACGACCTTGCAAACAAATTAGAGCGTGGAAAAAAAAGCAAAAAAAAAAAACAAAAACTGTACGGTAAAATCGGAAATAATTTACTGAGGAGTCAAAAATAATGCTAGTAACTGCAAAGTTTACATTCTGAGAGGAAAAAAAATGCTGTGGTTACTTGAAGTGGTTAGTGCAAACGCGACTTTACATCTGTGTGGGTATGTCTGTTTGCGTGTGTATATGTATGTGTGTATGTGTGTGTGTGAGAGAGAGTGAAAGTCTGTGTGTGTGTGTGTGTGTACGCGCGCACGTGCGTGTATTTACATGTGTGTGTTTGCCCTTTGACGTCTTCCATGTTCCACATTTCTACGGCTGCATTATATACTATCGAAACTCATTTTTTTTTCAATCATTCAAACAATCATTATAATACTACCGCATGCTTGTAGCTCTTCTCCACCTGCAGATTGTGTTACAATTTGGTGCTTAAATTGTGAAAACTTACTGACAGATTGCGCTTTTTTTTTTTAAATATCGTAACTACTCAGTCTGATAAGGAAAGTTTTGGGGGTTTTTTTTTGCTACAAAAAAATTGTGAAAACGGAGTTGCATTAGTTAACCATAACCTCGATTTTGAAGCGGAAAGTATTTGATTTCGATTTTCTGAAAAGCTACAATTAGCTAATTGGTCAAATCACTTCTCGGTTCATTCTGATTTTCAAATTCTCAGATATTCTTATTACGTGCATTTTTTCCTTTACCCCATAATTTTCTTTCTACTTCTCAATTATAATTTGTTGAAATGGAACCAATCACGGAAATTCCTTATCGTTTATTCCGGACTTTCCAATTACTGATCAGCGGCAAATGGCCATAAAGAATGTTTACACGGGAATGTTTGCTCCACTGTCTGGGATTTAGATTTGCCAGCTTATCGACTAGTTTGTGCTGACTTGCACAAATGAGGTTTATCCTTTGTTTTGTGCTTCTAAGTGGATGGAGAGACGGGGGTTGTCGTTCTTTATAAACAGAGTAGTCTTTTATCTTTGTTCATATGAATTTGTTCTTTTGCCATCCCACCCCACCCCACCCCGCCTCAAATCCATCATCTACTACTCAGACACGGTTTTTTTATACTGTTTTTTTTTCTCCTAGGATCATCTTGTCGCTTGCCAGTTTTCATTAAATCTTACTATAAAGCTGAAAACGCAATTTTGTTTGAGAATGAACTCAAAGTGTGTTTATGTGTGTGTGTGTGTGTGTGTGTGACTGAGAAAGAGAGAGGGGGAGAGAAAGCCATAAAGAAGAGAGAGAGAGAAAAGAGACTGACTCTGTATGTGTGTGTGTGTGTGTGGTGTATGGAGAAGAGAGGCGGCAGAGAGAGTTGCGGAAGTGGAGGAGAGAGAAAAACAGAGACACAGAGAGGGCGAAGACACTTAGAGACACAGACAGAGAGAGGGAAAGAGAGAGGGAGAGTGACAGCCAGAGAGAGAAAAGAGAGATAGAAACAGAGACAGAAAGAGAAGCAGAAAGAGAGAGAACGATACATATATAGACAGAGAGTGCCAGACAAAAAGGAAACATACGTGTGTTGTAACCAGACAGCGTACAACCTACTGACGTCATAGATCTTACGCCGAGAACTCTACGTCAACATAACTGTACCTGACGTTAGTACAACTGCAGAAAAGCAAGTTTTGAGTTCTTGCAAAAGAAAGACGCACAGGGAATTGACACTGTTTCTATAGCGCCACATGAAACATCGCGTGCACACATGGACGCCCGCCGTTGTCTTCTCCCATGGTTTGCTGACATTTGCTGCACCAATCGGCTTGTAGAAAGAACGCAGCAGTGATGTTCTTCAATCGTCTGTAATTATTGCGCAGTTCCTTTACCTCATTATTTTCCTCCCGAAGGTACCTCCTTGTGTTATTATTTTTGCATAATGTTATTTTCACTAGAATTAAACCATATACTTGCCTTACTCTTAAAATGTACCGTAGACACTTCTGTAGGAAGGTATTAGATATATAAAATACATACATAATGACGCTGGTCCTATCACGAAGTCGTCCGTCCCAGTGTATCCGGACAACTGCACATGGCAACTCTCTTTCGTCATATTATGTCCTTTCTGAAGCCCTTGAAGAAATTATGTGGTTGTTTTTTTCTGTCCATTTATTGTCGATAACAATACTTCAAATGTTTTTTGTATTTGTTCTTTTTTTTATATATATTATCCATAATCAAACAGCTTTTTTGAATGGGTAATTCATTTCGAATAAATCAGTGCCTTTTTTTTTTTTTTTTTGGTATTCTGTTTTGTGTAGTTTTTTCCCCTCACACAAAATTTGGTCCTTCGACCTCACGCGGTTTTATGAATGGGGTCAGCGATTTACAAATAAGCAAAGAACGTTTCTTTGACACAAACAAAAGTTTCCCACAAACAGGTATAACACCGATGAATCGTAAAACTGAGAAGCTCTAGAACCAGTGCATACCAGATCGTAGTTTTAATTTCAACATGTTTAAATGAGACAGTGGAACAAATTAGACAATCCAAGCGCACCATTCCACAATCCATGTACACCATTCCACAATCCATGCGCACTATTCCACATCACCCTTATCTGCCATCTGTGGACATGTTTTCCCTTCCTGCCAACACAATTGTCTTGGACAATATTTGTAAACCAAAGTTTCACTCAAAACAAACAAGTTCAGACTCCTGCTGTAAATTGTTAATGTCAAGATAGTAAACTCAGACGTAAAGAATAATTTATCTTTCTTTCTTCCTGACATGTGCTGATAAATACTGATCAAATTCAACTGGGCAGGTTAATTCAGACATTCTACGTTACAGGTTCTAAACATTTTCAAACTTATTTTCTACTATACTTCAGGTCTCTTGTCTTCAATTGCCCTATTATAACTCAGGTTGGATTTCGTAGATCGAGCAATACTGATGGGACAACTCGAGTTGATGGGATTCAGAACTGTTGATCGAGTTGAACGTCAGTACAAACGATCATGCATGAAACTCGATGGATAAAATATAAAGAAAAGAAATACAACTCGCTTGGTTTTCTTGGGTCGTTGGTTGGTTGGTTGAATAATGGTTGGTTGGTTGATTGGTTGGTTGGTTGGTTGGTTGGTTGGTTGGTTGGTTGGTTGGTTGGTTGGTTGGTTGATTGGTGGGTGGGTTGGTTGGTTGGTTGGCTGGTTGATTGGTTGGTTGGTTGGTTGGTTGGTTGGTTGGCTGGTTGGCTGCCAGGTAGGCTGGCTGGCTGGCTGGTTGTCGAGACGATAGGTTGGTTGGTTGGTTGGTGGGCTGTTTAGAGGACTAGCTGAGTGGTTGGTTGGTTGATTGGTTGGTTGGTTGGCTGGTTGCCTATTCTGCTTGATTCTAGAGACACACAGTTAGAACAAACGGTTCACACCAAAAGAAACCAATCAAAATGCAGACCCAGCCAAGAAGAAAACAGATAAGGACGCATCAACCTTCACCAACATCTTCCACCTCCACGTCTTTTCTGCTTTATCACCCGTGACGTCACAGCCTCACCTCCGCCAACTGCACTATTTATCTGCTCTTTCACGTCCGGCCTTCTAACACCCCAGACAATGTATACGTCCGCCAACATGATACAAATTGATCAATAAGTTCTGGTTGCTATAAGCTCGTAGACCCATTTGTTACATGACATGTCAAGTCCCGAACACATCTACCCGGCTTTCGACACCCTCGCCCTTTTCCTCTTTTCTTTTGAAATCTTTACCCCCATAAAATCGGGTATGTCGACCTATCCTCCATCCATCTCACGGCAAAGCTAGCTTTATTTTTGGGTACCTAACCACGAACACAGGACGACTGGAATAAGAAGGAAGAAGACAGGATGTTCAGCATGTCACGATGAATACTTCAAAGAAAGAGTAAAGGCGTCTTCACCTCGGATACAATTTCCCAGTTCAGCAGATGCACGAACCGTTGGCAAACCCACAACCAACATCGCCTGTTGTATCTGTTTGTTTTTACAACGTAAATACAACAAACCATGGAATTCAGCGGTTAATTCTGATCTCATTCTCAGCATGAAATACTAAACAAACCTTAACCCTTTGACTACTGATGCTGTGAAAACTAGATTTTCTCAAATCCAGTTTGTATTGAGATTCACTAATTTCAGTTATTTTGAATGGTAAATAATGAGCCTAACTCAGGCTATTGATTTGGTTTTAAAAGCTAGTAACGCAGAAACAAAATCTGTAACTCACAGAGCAGTAAAGGGTTAACAGCAAGGCAGTTTCAGTATTGAAAAGGTTGAGCGACTTTTTTTTTTTTTTTGCTTTAACTTCCATTATCTCCCCATTGTTTTCAATAAACTGCAGCAGGTTATTGCCCTTTCGCAAGATAAGGCAGGAAAACAAATAAACAAGATTAGACAAATTTCACCCCATAACAAATGCTAGACATGTCAAAACTGCGTCAATGTAAAGATAACTTTGGCCAGGATTGTCTTTCCCTGTTCCCCTGGCTGTGATGACGTCATGTTTATTTGTTTTTATATGCGTTATATAATATATCACGAGCAAGGAATTCGGCGGCTGATGTAAACGTTATCTTACTGTTTTTGTCTATTACTAGAGAAATATTGCTGCCCGTTGCATTCTGGTAAATAATATGCAAAGAGTTCAAGAATAACATGATAATAGCATAATATGCTTTTCTCTTTCCCTTTACGGTGCCAATGTTCATCTGCAGCGTTGGAGATTAATTTACATGGATTTGTTTACAATTGGCGCGTCTGTGTGGATGGTTTCTGTCCGTATGTATGTCAATCCGCCAAGTCTGTCTGTTTGTCTGTCTGTCTGTGGGTCTGTCGGTCGGTCTGTCGGTCTGTCGGTTGGTTGATCAGTCGGTCGGTCGGTCTGTCGGTTGGTCGATCGGTCGGTCGGTCTGTCGGTCTGTCCGTTGGTCGGCCGGTCGGTCGGTCGGTCGGACTGTCGGTCTGTCTGTCGGTCGGTCGGTCGGTCGGTCGGTCGGTCGGTCGGTCGGTCGAGCGGTCGGTCGGTCGAGCGGTCGGTCGGTCGGTCGGTCGGTCGGTCGGTTGGTCAGTCAGCCTGTCGGGCGGTCGGTCAGTCTGTCGGGCGGTCGGTCGGTTGGTCGGTCGGTATGTCGGTCTGTCTCTCTCATACACACACACATATTCACGTTGTTATACTTTCACCCTTACTACCGCTTTTCCCTTCACTGTCGCCCACGCCCTTCCCTCCTCCATTCCCTCCTACCCCTCCCACCCCCTGCTTCTCACTGACCAGGGTGTATGCTCAAAAGTACGCAAAGTCACAGAAAAGGATATATAAATTAGGTCCGGCGGCCTGGAATGATCACCGCCGTATGTCCAAAACACAAACATTCAAAGAGAAACAAAAAAGACGGTTCCCTATGCTATTTTTGGGGCCAATATATATCAAACGTTTTGCCTCCATAACATCTTCTACACTACCATGGCCATAATGCCTATTACTGTGCTGTGCCTTGAGGTGCTTAACATTTAATAAAAAAAAAACAAAAAACATACACTTAAGATAAGATAAGATAAGATAAGATAAGATAAATTTTATTCGTCCTTGTACAAGGAAATTTGTTTTGATCATTGAATACATAACAATACAGTTACAGAAGCAGAAAGTATGATACATAGCGCGCACACACACATATATACACACACACTGATAAATTAACTAAATTAACAAAATTAACAGTGCACACAATATGCTTCCCTAACTAAAACACATTGACCTGACACGCAGGACATAATTCAACTGTGCACAGATTACGATCAAGATGACGACATTATTGTAACATCCTAGTTGATGATGGAATAAACGATTTAAAGTAGCGCTCAGTTTTAGTTTTCTTTGACAACAGCCTTAAACTTCTTACAGATCTTATATATTCCTTGAAAGGGCCAAACCTGGACTTACGACAGCAGCTACCACAACCAAAAAAAAAGAAGAAGAAAAACACCCATCTCACTGAGAACTACTGTGGACAAGGACACTGAAAGACACAGCGTTGGTAATTCCATGCCTATTCTTACGTCATAATATGAAGCACCTTTAAGGGGCTGAACATTAATTTGATAAAAGGAGATACTTTGAAAAGCCCCCAAAAACTGGACTTACGATGGTATAGTAGTTACCAAGAAAACAAACCAAAAAAAATAAAACAACCTATCACCGAGAAACATTTGTGGAGAAAGTCACCGAGGGACACCGAAAGACACTGTTTTGTCTGGGAGAGAAATGACTGGGTTATCAATCACTCCCATCCAATTTCTCGCTCTCCGAAAATAAAGACCAAAAAAAAAAAACAAAAGAAAGGTTGGGTCGTGCAGTATAAAATTACAGTAAATCTGGCACTATAGGAGGGAAGATCCGCCGGAAAAGAACAGTATTCACCCAACAACCAAAAATTCCAGTATCCAAATAATAATAATAATTAATAGTGATAAACTAAAGAATGAAAGAAAAAATTCGCTTTGGACTTATTTTATTCTTTGTACGATATCCATTTTGTGATTACGGACAGAAACTTTTACTCGTACAAAATTCTAACCCAGGTCTACTAACAAAGCCAAAATTTGGCAAAAACAAAAAGTTGTATGTAGCAAATAAAAGCGTGGCGTAAGAAATAATACCCAAAAACAATACAATGAAACGCATCGTTTTGGTATTATTTCTTTCGCCAGGCTTAGCTTCATACAACTTTTTCTTTGTGCCAAATTTTGACTTTGCATAGCCTTGATGCGCCCCCACAGTTTTTCTGTGGTTTTAATAATAAAGACAAACCACACCGTCTTCATTCTATACAACACTGTGAAAAAGTGAATTTGGCCTCGCTTATCATGCACGTCTTTACGTAATACCAAAGATAATAGAAATGATAAGATGAGACACTCCCTTCCTCGCACCACTAAAAAAATCGTACACATAGTTCGCGCGCTGATCGGGGCCGGGGCCCACGGCGCATAGCATGAAAAAAAATGCTTGATATAATGATAAATTAAAATGATGTTCATTTGTTACAGTGCTACTGCGGCAAAAAACTACAACAACAACAACAGTTTTCCCACAGCGACTGAAGTTAAAATTACAAAATAAGTGACGTCAATCAAAGCCTACAGCGGTAGATGAACAATGAACAAAATTCGATATTTTCACTATGTGGCTTTGTAAAATACTGCACTGTTCATGACTTCGGCGTATTCGCCGTTAGGTGGCGGCGCGAAATCTGTGTACGCTAAACGCGTTAGCTGTCCCAAATTATTGTTTCTAGTATCTTTGGTAATACGGCGGGGATTAATATTCTTACTCTCCATCTTCTTCAACTATTACAGTCCCCCATGACTATAACAAGTAAGTACTACTGCTACCTACTTGTACTGTTGGCCCTGTCCTTCCAAAATAAATGATTTTCAGTCTGACCTATATTGGTCTGTACAGGCTTTTTCTGTAGCGTGGCAGAGAACATTAATTTTGTGTCACCATCACACAACTCGACTGGCACTACTATTAACTATGACAATACCTAGTAAGTACTACTGGCTCTGGCCCTCAAATTTACGTTAAAATGATAAAGATACTATTATTGAACTAGAGTCCGCAGGAGCTCACATGGCTTGGAACTAACAGAATCGCGTGGCTGCCATTTTTGTGTTGGGCTGGTGATATTGTAAATCTGATTTTCTGTGAATGCAAGATGGTTCAGAATTGCTGTGTTTATCCGTGCTTTAACAAGGCAAGCCTAGGCAGTAGTTATTCGTTCGACAGGTAAGAATTTTGTGTATTACAGTATCTCTATGGTTAAAACATGGATTTGATTTACATTTGGCGAATGCGGCGTTTCTCCGTAGCCAGGCTGAAATGGCCACCCGAAATCAGGAAAACCCAGAAACCACACGTGACTGAGAGATGAATCCACGACAGTGCACAAAGAGACAAGCTAATGAAAGACGGGGTATCCACTCAGATAAGAACAGAATGGGGAGTGCTTTGTTGTAACCTGAGACAAGAGAGGTGAGAGAAAGGGTAGATGGAACACACAGAAACTTCTAAGACGATGTCTGTGGTTTTTACAGAAATGGAACAATTTGTCTTGTCAGGTCACGGCAGACAGGATGGAGAGATGGGCTGGGAAATACCTGATGGAGTGAGTGAAAGTAACACATCGTGAGAATAGCAGAGTAGAAGGAAGCTATACGTCGTGAGATCAGCAGGGAGACAGAAAGTTACACGTTTTGAGAATAGCAGACAGACAGAAAGTTACACATCGTGAGAATTGCAGACAGACAGAAAGTTACACATCGTGAAAATAGGAGAAAGACAGAAAGTTACACATCGTGATAATAGCAGACAGACAGAAAGTTACACATCGTGAGAATAGGAGAAAGACAGAAAGTTACACATCGTTAGAATAGCAGAGAGACAGAAAGTTACACGTCGTGAAAATAGCAGAGTATCAGAAAACTTCAGAGGTGATTGAAAGTAATATTTCGTGAGAATAAAAAAAGAAACAGAAAGAAATACGCCGTAAAAACCGCGGAATACGTGAAAATAATACGTGGCGGGAATAGCAGACTGACAGAATGTGTTACGTCCTGAAAACAGTGAAGGTAATGCATCGTGAGAATAGCACAATGAGAATGCAATGTAAATACAATACACAGTTTGCGGCTCTCGAGATACAGATCGTAACATGAGTGATTTGCTACTAATGAAGTTCTACTTTACGGTCTTTAACCGCCTACTGGGGAGAATGATGGTATCGTAAGCTGCATCTCTCTCAATGCGCGCAGGCTTGCAACAGCAAGATCTCACTGATATTGACTCCATCAGGAAATCCCAAATTATTGATCGAGAACTTCAGCTACTAAACATCGACATCGCTGCCCTTCAAGAAACTCGACTTCCCGACTCCGGGTCAGTCAAAGAAGAAAACTACACCTTCTTCTGGCAGGGCCTTAGCAGCGAACAGCCGAGAATCCACGGCGTGGGCTTCGCCGTAAAAAACTCCCTTATCAATTCGATCGCAACTCCAATTGGAGTGTCAGAACGCATCATGACACTCAGACTGAACACCCGGTCTGGTTTTACCAACATTATCTGTGTCTATGCCCCAACACTTACCTCCTCTGACGAAACCAAAGACATTTTCTACGAGGCATTGCAGAGGACTCTCCACAACATCCCTCTCACCGAAGGCCTGCTAATTCTGGGTGACTTTAACGCTCGAGTGGGAGCAGATCACTCCGCATGGCCAAAGTGCATTGGGCACTTCGGCATTGGCAACATCAACGAAAACGGGCAGCGCCTTCTGGAGCTATGCTCCGTAAACTCATTATGTGTTACAAACACGTACTTTGACCTTAAGAGATGCCAAAGAACATCATGGCGCCATCCCAGGTCTGGCCATTGGCATCAATTAGATCTTATTCTCTCAAGGAGGAAGAGTTTGGGCTGTATAAAAATAACTCGTTCCCTCCACAGTGCTGACTGTGACACCGACCATGCACTGGTAGTCAGCAAAATCAAAATTTCGGCCAAGAAAATATACAGATCAAAAGCCCCTTCAATCCCTAAGATCAATGTAACAGCAATCAGAGATGAATCAAATAGAAAGTCATTTGAAAAGTTATTTGCTGAAAGCATGGATAATGTCACCCAATGTGACTCGGTAGATGAAACATGGAACACTCTCAGTTCAAAAATTCATGACTGTGCCATCAAGTCTTTTGGACGGCATAAAGTTTCAAACAACGACTGGGTAGCCCAGAACAGCGAAATTCTCCTACCTCTCATTGAGCAAAAGAAATCTGCTTTCAATGAGTATAACAAAAATTGCAATCAGAGTACAAAAACTTGTTTGAAAAATGCAAAAGCTAAACTTCAGCTGGAGGTAAGACGTTGCGCCAACAAATACTGGACAGACTTGTGTAACAGCATACGAGAGGCAAATGAAAAGGGAGATATGAAAACCGCCTTTAGTCAGATGAAAGTAGTTCTTGGGCCAATCATCACCAAAAGCGCCCCACTTAAGTCTGTAAATGGTGAACCCATCACAGATAAAAATGAACAACTGAATAGGTGGGTAGAGCATTACTCTCTGTTGTATTCAACTGAGAAAAATATTCCACCAGATTTTGAGGAACACCTCCAAAAACTGCCAATAATGGCCGAACTTGACGCTGAACCTTCCTTAGTCGAGCTTTCCAATGCAATCGACCACCTGTCTGCTGGAAAAGCCACAGGAAGTGACAACATTCCTGCAGAGGTATTAAAAGACCTAAAAGGCCCACTATTACCACACCTGTATAATCTGTTACTGCAGTGTTGGAAAGAAGGCGTGATACCACATGATATGAGAGACGCCAAAATTGTCACACTTTACAAGAACAAAGGAGACAAAGGCGACTGCAACAACTATCGAGGCATATCCCTCCTCAGCATTACTGGAAAGGCTTTTGCTCGCGTCATCCCCTGCCGCCTTCAACAACTGGCGGAAAAAGTCTTACCAGAAACACAATGTGGCTTTCGAAGCAAACGATCAACTATTGACATGATATTTGCACTTCGGCAAATCCAAGCAAAATGTAAAGAACAAAACAGGCCGCTTATAACATGCTTTGTGGACCTAACAAAGGCTTTCGACACCGTAAGCCGATCTGGCCTGTATGCAGTCCTTAAATCCATAGGCTGTCCACCAACATTGCTAAAACTTATTGCATCCTTCCACACTGACATGAGGGCATGTGTCAACTTTGAAGGCTGCACATCCAATTCATTTGCTGTAAACAGCGGTGTGAAGCAGGGATGTGTTCTTGCTCCTACCTTATTTGGTATATATTTTGCAGCCCTACTCAAGAATGCCTTTGGTCAATGTTCAGGTGGAGTACTTATTAACACCAGAGTGGACGGCTCCATTTTTAATGTTGCCAGACTAAAAGCAAAATCTCGTACAGAGCATATTATGTTACAAGAGCTCCTCTTCGCAGATGATGCTGCAATCGTGGCCCACGATGAAACCACGCTCCAGGCTCTCATCAATAGCCTTGCCAAAGCCTGTGACAAATTCATGCTAAGGATCAGTGTCTCAAAAACTGTAGTTTTGACACAAGGCTTGAGAAACCCCAACCCAATCATGCTGAATGGCTCTCCTCTGGAGCAAGTGGGAAAATTCTGCTACCTATGCTCAACCATCAGTGGTAGCACAGACATAACAACTGAAATAAATGCCAGAATAGGAAAGGCGGCCACAGCTTTTGGCAAACTCTCAAAAAGGGTGTGGAACAATAGCAAGCTGACCATCAAAACAAAGGTACTCGTGTACCAAACTTGCGTCCTAAGCACCCTGCTGTATGGCTCAGAGACATGGACCACCTACTCCAAACATGAAAGATCCCTCAACTCCTTCCACCTGCGCTGCCTACGCAAAATTCTCAAGATCAAGTGGCAAGACAGGATCTCAAATATCGAAGTTCTGAGCCGAGCCAACATTCCATCAACTCAGGCTCTCCTAGGCAAAAAAAGACTGCGGTGGCTTGGACATCTCCACCGTATGGAAAATGATCGCATCCCCAGACAAATTCTCTAAGGGGAACTTGCTACTGGCAACCGACCCAGAGGTAGGCCACATCTGCGATTCAAAGATACTTGCAAGGTCACGATGAAAGCATTCAACATCGACCCCAATGAATGGGAGAACCTTGCAAATGATCGAAGCAGATGGAGACAAAAATTGCGCAGTGGCACGCTCGCAATAGACTTCAAGGCAAAAGAAACATACCTGACAAAACGACAGAGGCGGAATGAAAACACTCGCCAAAGTGAACCCAAAAGACTGACCTGCAATCACTGCCATCGCACTCTCGGGTCAAACATTGGTAGAATAAGCCACGAGAGAAGCTGTCAGTCAAAGTGAAAGTGAATATTCTAGCTGCTAAGACCGTCTGTAAAGAGGCTAAAGGCCATATACTATCTGTCTCATGTAACTGTCAAGTTAGAAACAGGGAGGGTGAAGGGAGAGGAGGAACGGGGAGGGGAGGGGAGGGGAGGAGGGAGAGGAAAAAAAAAGTCTTTTGCACTGGATATTTCTTGCATCGCCAGCAAATAAAACTTACTCCAGACAGATAAATTGTCCCCGCTGTTTCATCACTGCTACACACTGGGGTACACTAGCAAGAGTACAACATTCGGGGGGGGGGGGGGGGGGGGGAAACATAATTACATCCCTAACCCGCTACAATCAGTCACTTTTTGCCTCCCCATGTTTTATCTCCCCCCCCCCCCCCCCCCACAGCTTCATCAAGACCTGACGCGGGCTGAACAGCAGCCCGGGGGGAAACGACGACAAGCGCGCAAATACAAACAAACAGACTGACTAATAAGCCAAACCACAGACACCCCACCCCCCCGCCCTCCCTCGTTCCCGTTACCTTTTCGGAGGGGAGGGGAGGGAGGTGCGGGGTGCTACTAAAGAACGTAATTACCGGCCCCCAAAATTGGCGGAAATATCAACATTGAAATCAAAAATAAACAGACAAATCCCTGACGCTAACACTGATAGAGCCGCGCGCTGTCTGGCTGGATTGGGGACAGCAAGAACGAAAGAAAAAATAGCCCACGTAATAAAATGGCTTCACTGGGTCTAAAGGTTTGTTGTTGTTTTTTTCCTGTTTTTTTTATTTTATTATTATTATCGTCACTTTTACTATTTCATTTTAATCATCAGGATAGTTTCAAAAACATTTTCCGCCCAGTCCATACATTATTTTTATTTTCGAAAGTATTGTTGTTATTATTCTTGATACCGCGCTTTGAAAAGTTGGTGGGTTGGGGGGGAGGAAAGAGGGGGCAGATGGGGGCCTTGAAAATCGACATGAACGCAGTGTTCAGTCTTCGACCGAGTTTCAAGTTATTTACAATTCTACAATTAATGTTCGATCTTTGATTGCTGAAGGGGTGACTTTTGTCTGTTTGGTTATCCAACAGAATTAAGTCTCCTCTTGGACAAAATAATCTTACTTTACTTTTTTTTTTTTCGTATCACTTTAATTCTCAAGTCTTGACAGTCTTCCCTATCTTATTATTCTGCTGCTCAAGAAAACATCGCAAAATAAGGCCAGCCTATCCCAACTATTGCTCTGTCTTTACTGCGTCTAAGATGTCTATTCTTTCTACCTATTGTATTATCCCCAACAACTGTAATTCTGGTTACTTCTGCTTTACTACGGCTCTGCTATCTCTGCCAATTAGTATTATAACCACTACCATACTTTTTAACTGTACTCGACGAAAATGCCTCTCTTTTTTTGCGCCTCAAACAAATCGTGAACAAATAACAGTAAAGACAGAATTTAATCAAAGACAGACGTGTCCACGAGGTTTATCGTCAAAAACGTGAGGCAGCACATAAAGTTTCATAATTTTTGGTCACATGCTCATAAAGTTTCATAATTTTTGGTCACATGCCCATAAAGTTTTATAATTTTTGGTCACATGCTCAAAAAGTTTCATAATTTTTGGTCACATGCTCATAAAGTTTCATAATTTTTGGTCACATGCTCATAAAGTTTCATAATTTTTGGTCACATGCTCAAAAAGTTTCATAATTTTTGGTCACATGCTCAAAATGTTTCATAATTTTTGGTCACATGCTCATAAAGTTTTATAATTTTTAGTCACATGCTCAAAAAGTTTCATAATTTTTGGTCACCTGCTCAAAAAGTTTCATAATTTTTGGTCACATACTGATAAAGTTTTAGGTGCCTACATATTCACGGTCTAGTTCTATCATAGCATGATAACGACGACCACTAAAAAGTTTTACTACTTTCACGACCCCCCCCCCCCCCACTATGAATAATATGTGAGGGAAGGTGATTACGCGGAACAGTAATGACAATGCTTCATAGAGGATCTTCTGAGCTTTCACTAGACATGCGATTCATGTGAGTATCTTGCCCACAACTGAAACAATCGCGTAGGTTTTAGAACTTTTTCAGCCGCCCCTCGTACTACTGCTGTAACTCTACTACCTTTTACTACGACTATAACAAATACTACCAATATCACCGGTAACACTTTATTACTACTACCAATAGCTCCTACAACTACGACCCTCCTGTTTCCCTCTTTTATTTTCCTACACCGACTTCCTCTAATAATATTTTCTAACATTTTTCGTTCAGTTTTACAAGCCAGCTATTTACAATTACAGCTATTCACGCGTTGTTTACATAATATTAATTGCTGTGACTCTTGTTGACATTGGCCGAGTAACTTCCACGTTAGGGAGAGATAAAAAAAAACCCACCATAAAACTTCACCAAAATTAAAAAAGCCACTATGTCAACTCGACTTGTTCTATTATTAAAGTTTTTCCAATAATCAATTTGCACACCGTTGTACAATATTGCAGTTTGCACCAGTTTTCGTGTTTGCTCGTTATTGATAAATGTTTTCTTTTTATACGAATTCTTTTTATCCGAATTAATATTTGCTGTAAGGACTAAAGTTGGAGAAAAGAACAACCAGGGGAAATTCTGCTAGCGTAGGAAATTTTGTCCTGGTGGTTGGGACTACAGAGAGCAACCGCGACTAATGATGGAGAAAGAACAGCAACGAAAAGTTTTGCCAGTGTGAGCAAATCCTGTCCTGACATTCCGCGACTAAGTGGGCTTGTCCACAGCATCCGCTCCAATCCGCTATTTTTACCGAAATGGCGTAGGAAAAAGTAAAAAACACACTTTGCCTCTGTGTACTTGTCCACGGCATCCGCTCCGTTCCGCTTCTCGCTGCTATAGAAGCAAAGAGAAATTTTCAAACGTCCGTTTCCTTAAAAATAGCGGGGCGGATGCAATGGACAAGACCACTAAGGCCGGGCGCGTTGAAGCCGATTTTGATCGTCCGACAGGTTGGATGGTGACGTCACCAGACTGTTTTTCAAAGAGATCAGATGAGATGGCTGATACCCAAGGTCTCATTGAAACTCAGTGTCATGACATTACCCCCCCCCCTCCCCCCCCAAAAAAAAAACACCAAACACATTACTGAGTCAAGTCTGCTTGCGTCGGCTAACCCAGGGTCGCGGAAAGAGAGTTTACGCCCACGTAAACGTTACAAAGATGGCCTGAAAGACAGTCTTCAGAGCTGCGGGATCTCTTCTGCTGACCTTCTCCAGGCAGCCAAAGAGAGAAGAACACAGTGGCGAGATATGATAAGAGACGCTTCAAGGACTTTTGAGGAGGCGCGCCGCATCAACGCCCAGGCTGCTAGAGAACGTCAACACCGGATAGAGTCCATCCTCGCGACAACACAACAGCAGATGTCCGGTGCCCTGTATGCTCCAGACTCTGCGGGTCCCCACTTGGAGTGTGGAGTCATCTCCTCATACACAAATGACTGTGCAGACACGTCACCCTCGATTACGAAGACCACCATCGGCCCAGACCAGGCCTTCTGTTGAATCAAATAGCAAGACAGTCGTAACTTGTTTCAATCTTACAAATAGGCGAGGGCCCGTTTAACTCCACTGTCCACATTGAAACCGAGGCAAAACAGACAACTCAGAGCACTGATACCCTGCCTCTCCACTCCCACTTATAGCTTCCTCCGTACCTTTCAGTTGTGATAATCATTCTGTGCTAAAATAACATAATTCAATTCCTACTCACGACAGAGTAATGAAGCGGGGAAAAAAAAAACTCACATGAAACAACAACACAATTTGCTGGCGTACCATGTTTGTCTAAGCCTCAAACGGTTTTTCCCGCAAGTCCATGTGTTTGAAGAAAAAAAAAATAACGTGTTTCCAGCAATGCAGTGGTATTGGACTATTTCTCAAAGATGACAGAAAGAAATGCGAACGCACTCAATGACCGTCAGAGTACCTGCGCACGTGTGGATGTTTATAAACGTGCGGCAGGTGAATCGCACTCTCTCGCACCACGCGTAATGAAACACGGCCGTGCGGTCAAAGGCTTGAGGAATGTAACCAGATTGTGCAAGGTTGTGCATATTTTTGGACGATCCTATCATGTCACTGTGATGTGGTGAAGGTGGTGGTGGTGGTAGTGATGATGAAAATAATAGTACTGGTGGCTGGTGACAATGGTGCGATGATGATGGTTGTAGTGGTGGTGATGAAGGTGATGGCTGGTGGTTGACGCGTCTGAATTGGACATCATCCTCCTGTAACTTTTGATTTAAGTGTTTCTGTTAACGCCTATAGGGCTCCGCATATACTTTTTTTTTGTCAATCTCTCCCTCTCTCTGTGTGTCTCTCTGTCTTTCTGCCTCTGCCTCCCTCCCCCCCCCCTCTCTCTCTCTCTCTCTCTCTCTCTCTCTCTCTCTCTCTCTCTCTCTCTCTCTCTCTCTCTCTCTCTCTCTCTCTCTCTCTCTCTCTCTCTCTCTCTCTCTCTCATGTCCTACTGAGGGTAGGTGGAAGTGCAGAACTGATATGAAATAATATTGTTAGTGATCGGTTGTAAAGCTTGAATTACCCTCTTTCAGTCATCATCAACAAATCCACAAACATTTACTACACCGGTGATGCGCTAGGTACATGGAGGGTGGCAGTATGGTCTGGTGCAAGATTTTAGTGAGGTTAAAACAAACAATTCTATTTGTACAGCCCTATTAGAGTCAACAAATTGGGTTACATATGAAAATCTCAGAAAAGTCACAAGTATTCCGTGTCTGGTTAGATTTCACTCTAGGAAATGAGTACAGCACCTCCATCTATCCAGTCTATATCAATATCCGTACTAGCTTTTAACCGCCTGTGCTCAAATGCTTGTTTACATCCATACTATATGACAGTCATTATCCCCTGTTTAATCAAATTTCTAGATCATCCAGGAGCAACAGAATAATACACATGAAAACAAACAGAGCATGATATCAAATTAATGTATGTATTGATGCGTTTTGGCCTCCGAAATTCGCCTCAACTAGACAGTATGTCTGGATCTGTGCCATATTTTACTACAGTTTCATGCCAAGTTCATTCATTAAGTGCCCTGCCGGCAGGTGTTGGCGATCATGACCCTCCATCTCTCACCATTTTCCGTAGCCCTGATGACGTCATTGGTGGTGTGCATTCCCAGCCAGGCCTTTAGGTCGTCCTGCATCTTTATGCGTTGTCGTCCTCGGCTTCTTCTTCCATTGAATTTCCCTGTTGTTACTGAATGTTCTAGTCCTCGTCTTCTTATTACCTGTCCAAAGAATGTTCCCTGTCTTTTTCTGTCCTTGTTTACGGGTGTCCTATTTTCATCTGCTTGTCTCAACACTTCTTCATTTGTCTTCCTGGCCGTCCATGGAATTCTAAGCATTCTTCTCAGAAACGACATTTTTTTTGTTGCTTCCAGTTTTCTTACTGTCAAGTTACTTCATGTATTGTAATAATAAGCCGCTCTTTAAGTTAGGATAATGTTTATAGTTTACGCATTGATGCTTTAGTTGTAGCTAAGAGCTGTAAATAACTCTCTAAATCTTAGGTTGTAGGTACCGCTGCCCTTACACGCTCTGTGAAAGTGAATCTTCCTCGCGAGATACTGAGGTGATTCTTATCTTAACCCATCTTAACAAGGAGCAAAAAAAGGGTATCTTGCGATCTGTGACGAATGCCGCCTTTTAGGATACATACAAAGCCTGGTTTCCTGTTGCAAAAACAAATTCATCCCAGCAAGTGCTGAGCGAATGAAGAGTGCACGGCGCTCGCCTAGCCACTTTTCTTTATGTCACTAAGTCAAATTCTAACCTCCGTCCTCAAGTACATTTTTTGGAGGGAATTCAAGACGCGTAAACCAACACCCTGAATAGTCTCCCCCTCACCATGATTTCCTCCCGTGTCTACCATAATATTTCCGCCGTGACTGTTGATTTAAATAACACGCCCCTGACTGCTCAAGTTTCATCCCAGGCAGATGTAGGCACAGATTTGATGACAAACCAGGTTAGCAAAATATGATTACATCAATAATATGATAAACTTTCTGACATGGCGTGTGTCTCGGCATGGTGAAAGGAGCGCTGAGTCGGTCTTTAGGTTTCTGGCGACCATTGCTTTTATATATTATCTTTCTATGTCAGGTGGTCGCAAAAGGGGGTAAATTTACCCAGGGAGTAAATTTTGCCTATCCAGGGGTAAAATCGCTGATTCTGGATTTATTCTGGTATATAGTAGGTATTTGTTAATGATTGGTAGTTTATAAATAAGTGAAATACAATTATAACAGTGTTATGTGTTATTATTATTGTTATTGCTTTTTGACCAGCTGTGTTATTTTGGTGGGCAGTTTTCTGTGTGTATGTGGGGGGGGGAGGGGTCTGGAACTCTCTCTCTTCTTCTCTCTCTCTTTCCTCTCTCTCTCTTTTTTTTTCTCTCTCTGTCTCTCTCTCTCTCTTCCGCTCTTCTCTCTTTCTCCCTCTCTCTCTTTTTCTCTTTCGCTCTTCTCTCTTTCTCCCTCTCTCTCTCTTTCTCCCTCTCTCTCCTCTCTCTCTCTCTCTCTCTCTCTCTCTTTCTCTTTCTCTCGCTCTCTCTCTCTCTCTCTCTCGACCATTTTTTAACAGTACCGTAAACCGTGACCAGCTCTATACTATCATCGGCTACAAACTCCAAACTTAATATCGGTCATCTCACACAAACTCCCTACACTTTGACCAGCCTTGATACATTGACGAACATTTCCGTGGGGGGGTCTAGAACTCACGATCTCTGCCTTCTTCACCCTCACGGTGTTACTGTCTTCTGTTGTCTCAGCTGGCATAAAATGAGTACAGAACTCTATCTGAATTGGGCGGAAAGGTGTAAAGTAAAAATACAGCTCTAGGATTAGGCAAACGAAACAAAACGCAATGTAAAGTGGGCGTAGCCGTGAAATGTAGGCGGGATCATGAAACATTAGAATCGTTTGTTTTCTAGCCCGACCAGATTCCGTTGTTTGACACTTTGGAATACGTAGCACATTCTGTCATTTCTGAAAGAGGTCGAATTCTATAAGTTGATTTGACAGACTTTTATCATATTTACAAAATTCATTTAGACATACTTTACACTACGGGCCTTTTTCATGTCAGGTAATACGGGCCTTTCTCCCGTTAGATCTTTAACTTCCACTTTTATCTGATTTTACCTATAGACATCTGAGGGCTGAGAGCTAGCCCAAACAGAAATTACGAAACAAAACAAAACGTGAAAGGTTCAAAGTGGCCGTTATCATGCCGACAAGCCGTTAAACCCAAACTTAAACTCAAACTCGAACGTAACTCCCCAGAAACAAGCTCATTTGAGTCGGTCTTATCCAAAATGTTTCAGTTGATGATGACTGGCCCTATCAAATTTCCTGCAACTTTCTCCACCATCAACAAGCATGTCTCGCCCCTCCAGTTTCTTAGTGCCACTTTTTTTTTTTTTTGACATGAGAGGAATTAACATGAACTTTCTCAAAAACTGTCTGTTTCAAATTTTCTATGGTCTCTTGTTTTACATCAAATTTTATGGAACTGATTTTTTATTCACTGGAGACCGACAGGCAAAGAAAAGTGTATGTGTGTGTGAGAGAGAGAGAGAGTGTGAGAGAAAGAGGGTGAGAGAGAGAGTGAGAGAGAGAGAGTGTGAGAGGGAGAGGAAGAATGAGAGAGTGTGTGTGTGAGAGAGAGAGAGAGAGAGTGAGAGAGAGAGGAAGAGAGAGAAAGGAAGAGAGAGAGAGAGGAAGAGAGAGACAGAGGGGAAGTGAGAGAGATAGGGAGAGAGGTAGTGAGAGAGAGAGAAAGTTAAGGCGAAAAAAGGAACATGCATACACACAGGCAGACAGAGAGAAGGAGACAAAAGATTGACAAACAGACTCGGAGAACGGAGATGGGGTGGTAGTTAATAAAAAACGTCTTTGGCCCAATTACTATAACACACAATTTGCATGAAGCCCAACAGACACAGAATAAATACCAAATTCAAGAAATGTCCAAAATGAGCGCTGTCGGAGATAATTTAGCTAAATACTACAGGTGTCTTGTGTGACAAGGGCCAGCTTTTTTTTTCATGTCTATTTACATTCAAGTGTGACAAAATGTTTACATCTCGGCTGTTCTCGTAAGTCAAAATAAACTGGAGAACGTTAAAAGATATTTCCGCTGTTTAATCGTTTTTTGTTGAAGTAGAGAAGATCTGTAGCAGTTGGAGACGGACTGACATGCTCAAGCTGGTGGGTGCTGGTGTACCTGTCTGGTGTGCAGAAATATCGGTCAGTTCTGGGTTATTATCCTGTATCTTCGGTCGGGGGGGGGGGGGTGGAGTGGTTGAAAGTGGAGGGGTGGATGGATGGAGGGATGGAGTGATGGATGGATAAAATTATCGGTAGTCAGCTGTGAGTCTTGGATGGATGGCTAAATGGATGGATAGATGGGTGGATGTGTGGTTGGTTAGATGGGTGGATGGATAGATGGATGGATGAATGGATGGATGGACGGATGGACGGATGGATGGACAAAATCATCGGTAGTCAGCTGTCCGTCTTGGATGGATGGCTAAATGGATGGATGGATAGATGGGTGGATGTATGGGTGGTTGGATGGATGGATGGATGGATGGATGGATGGATGGACGGATGGATGGATGGATGGCTGGATGGATGGATGGGTGGGTGGATGGATGGACGGATGGATGGATAAAATTATCGGTAGTCAGCTGTCCGTCTTGGATGGATGGCTAAATGGATGGATAGATGGGTGGATGGATGGGTGGTTGGATGGATGGATGGGTGGATGGATCAACGGATCGACAGACGAGCAGACGGTCGGACGGACGAATGGATGGATGGATAAATGGATGGATGGATGGACGAACCGATGGATAGATGGATAGACGGATGGATGGATGGACGGACAGATGGACGGATGGATGGATGGACGAATCAGTGGATGGACGAATGTATGGGCAAAACCACTGGCAGTCATATCCGCATCTTGTTCTATTTTGGGTAAGTCAGCATGATATCATGAGCAAAACCCCATAGGAAAGCTACAGCATTAACCTAAATCCACAGTTTATTTAAAACTCACTTTTACCAATTAAGCATTTACGCATTTGTTTACATTCTGAGCTGTAACCCACTGTCACTGAAGAAAATTACACAACGTTAAAATGTCGTAACTGATAAACTGTTCATTAATTAATGCAGTT
>OZ007576.1:14625301-14640301 GCA_963931925.1 Onchidella celtica | reverse complement strand
TCCGCGCCTCCACCTCAACCCCCTCCCCCCCCCCCCACCTCAACCCCCTCCCACCCCCCCCCCAACCTCCTTTCACCTGTTTTGAGTGCTGCTTCTGCTGTACAGTAAAACGCTTCGTTTTCTCACAACAAATGGCCTTTTGTGACTGATTTTAATTCAAAGTTATGAAGTAATCAATCTCCTGGCAGATTCTTTCCAAATTTAAATGAGTAAAGAAAAGATAACTTAGTTTAGACAAAACTCCGAAATTTTGGATACACGGATTTGCCAAGCGGCGAAGTTATTTTGAAACAAAGAAAATCAAAACAACAAAAAAGAACTAATTCATTTATTTATTTCTGCAGGGGCGTAATTACTGCGTTGTGGCTTTGGTTTTGATTTTGAAGAAATCACGTCGACATGATAACGCTCACATTGTGCTAGGAAGAAGCAAGACAAGGCCATAGACAGAATATAAAATGATCAGACAGAAGAAGACCCAACCGGAAGCGTCCATCAAACACCCACACAATATTATTACTGAGCAGTAATATCCGAGACAACAGAACACCCAGACGAACCATTCCTTCTTTCACTATGGGTCCACAACTTGCGCGCGTATAAAGGCGGTGAGTACCACAGACTAATAAATTAACCAGACTGGAAACACGAGCTTCGGGCTGTGTCGTTTTTTACGGAATTTCTCGAGCGACGACTGTATAACCAACATGGCCGTCACTCGGGAAATTCCGATTCTAGTTCTATCTGCAGTAGAAATTTCTTTTTATTTGTTAAGATTGGTTGTACATGTATTAATTTCTTGGCGGGGAACCAAACTTCCGCATTCAGTAGGCGCGTCAAAATGGTATCATTCAAAATTGTAGCTATGCTGAAGCGTCGGTCGCTACCTTAAACCTAATATGGCGGATGGTTCATGACCTTTCGCTGTTTTGTGACGTCACACAATGGGACCATCCAGTCTGGGTATTTTATTAGTCTGTGGTGAGTACTGCTCACAGATCTCTACAGTAGTACTCTTCTTCGTTCAATTATGAAGGGGTGTGGTGCGAATTGTTGCATTATTGACACGGAAGATACGCGCGCAAGTCGACGGAGGGAACATAACGATTTGAGAGGTCTCGGTATTCTGTGTCTCGGGTAATAAATTTGACCTATCAGATCTGGGTAATACGTTAACAGAAGAAAACACGATTTATTATAAGTAACTACACACTCAAGAGTTTAGCTGGTTTATGACGTTACTTTCACAGACACTAAGGAGTCACCTGTCTGTCTAGACACGGGAGCCAGGTCAGGTACAATCTATTCTATAATATCCATTTCTACAAGACTCCTTTTCACAAATTACAAAAGCCATGCCGCATTGCCAAAGACATTAAGAACTTTCTGTGTTGTCCGCCTACGGCTCGAAAAATCTACTCGGGGATTGGAATGTTAAGAGAGTCATCTGTTTTGTAGCAGAGTTTTTCAACCTTTCATTTGTAACTTTAAAAATAACAAAATTAAGCTGCGTTTTCATGTCTACTGACACGTTGACGGAAGCGGAAACGTCAAAAGAACGGTGTTAGAAGTACGTATGTCCCGAAAGTTTTTTGCTCCAGGGGTGCGTATTTTAAAGCTTTTTGTGACTCCAGAGCCAGAAAGCCCCTCCCGAAATGCTCCTTGACAACAGCCTGAATTAATTATGATTAATCATTCTTTCAGATTTTCTTTTTGCTTTCCTCTTGGTTTTTAGTTGAAAGGGTAGGGGACAGGGTTAGGGATGCGATCAGATTTAGGGTTGAGGATAAGGACGGGGTCAGTGGTAGGCACATATACGTATGCGTCCCTAGCGCAAAACGCTTAGGGCACGTACATACTGGTATTTATAACAACAGCCACGTCAAACACTTTTCACGTAGTGAACAAGAAAAAACAGTCTCATAATTATATACGGGATCGCCATTTCCGTACACATAGAACCGCTCCATCGTTTTACTACTTGATGGAATTTTGCCGTTTTTGTCGCCGTTCCGTTTCCGCACACACGAAAACACAGCTTAAAACGAATGAAAAAAAAAAGGGGGGGACACACGGAATCCACTTTGAACGGCGGAAATGCAAGGTTGCAGGAATTCCCAGAATGTTTAATTTAGAAGCAAAGTGTCTTCAGGTGATTTCAGGTACTCAAAGTTTCCATTTAGTTCAGGGGCAAAACGTTTATACTCTTTGCCTCAACTCGTCAACTCTGCTGTACGTTTACCCAGCTGGCTGGATCTAAGACAGGGACATTCCACGTACCATGTTACCTAAGAGCCATTTTTCAAACCATGTCTGGGGGTAAAATTAGTGGTTGTGTTGTAGAAGGGGTAGTAGTTAAATTAACATTTTCTGGTTAGCATTATCATCCCTGAGTGATCATGTGAACTAGCGACCATCTTGGAAAAGAGCATATGTTTACAACCTCCAATCAGTTTCCAAGATTATGTCTCATTAGTTACTCAAACTAATACCTCAATGTGCTTAAAAGTAAAAATTGATTATTTATGCTTTTTTCTGAATGCTCACATGAATTTTTTGAATGTATAAAAACATTGTTCACTAATACTGTTTGTTTGATTTCACAAATTTTTGCAGCTTCATTTTACTATGTAAAAAACATGGTAATTATTTGTCTATTCCATTAGTAGAAGTTACCAACCCAAGTGAAGGTAATTGAATTGACTCATCTTCATTTTTATTATTTTATACACATTTTTATCATTTCTGTACCATTTTTCTGGAGCACTGATCGATCCATTTTGAAATAACTGGTTGGTTATTTATTTATTGACCCTTTCTTTCTTAAAAAGTATTGTCATTTACGGTGGAATGTTCCGACACGCGCAAGGAAGCTTAGGATTAAAACGGAATTATCAGATTACGCCTTCCTGAACTGAAACCCCGACACCTTGGCGCGTGTGTAATGTATGTAAAAAAGTTAACTATGCTATATAGAATAACTAATGTTCTTATAGTAAGTAGTCATGGTGAAAATACTTCTGTTCACTCACGCCAGGAAGTGGAAGATGGTAACCCAGGTTAGCAGTTGTTAACATGAATTACCTGAGGATTACTCTGGAAGCAAGAATTTTTACCTTCTTTGTTCGGGTTTAAACAGATGTTTTTGTTTTTTTTAATCATATTTCATAAACAACCAAAAGAAAACTGTTAAGATATCCAGTATTATTTGAATGTTGTAAACTTTGACCTGGTTCGACTGCAACGTGATCTGCCTGTTTCTCTGTGTATTTTTCCGTCCGTCTGTCTGTCTGTCTGTTTATTCATCTATCTATCTATCTATCTATCTATCTATCTATCTATCTATCTATCTATCTATCTATCTGTCTGTCTGTCTGTCTGTCTGTCTGTCTGTCTGTCTGTCTGTCTGTCTGTCTGTCTGTCTGTCTGTCTGTCTGTCTGTCTGTCTGTCTGTCTGTCTGTCTATCTATCTATCTATCTATCTATCTATCTATCTGTCTGTCTGTCTGTCTATCTATCTATCTATCTATCTATCTATCTATCTATCTATCTATCTGTCTGTCTATCTATCTATCTATCTATCTATCTGCCTATCTATCTGTCTATTTATCTATCTATCTATCTATCTATCTATCTATCTATCTATCTATCTATCTATCTATCTATCTATCTATCTATCTATCTATCTATCTATCTATCTATCCATTGACCCATATCTATCTATCTATCTATCTATCTATCTATCTATCTATCTATCTATCTATCTATCTATCTATCTATCTATCTATCTATCTATCTATCTGCCTGCCTTTCTATTTATCTCTATCAGTCTATCTACTTGTGTGTCTGGCTGTCTGCCTGTCTGTTTCACGCAGCAGGTATGTTTTGACATCTTGTTTCCTGAGATACTACATGAGACAGACAGGCAGAGACAGACAGACAGACAGACAGACAGACTACATCTTAAGAAAAACATAATATACATGTACCTGCATCTTAGGCATTGACTCCACCAAGTGTTTCCCCGCAGGGCAGCCAATCAGAACAAATCACATAAGATTTAAATGGGATTTAAACAACTCCAAGAGTTTAATTAGCTATGCCAAAAGTAAAACTGTTTACAAAATCCGTGGAAATGTATCGAATATAACTTGTGGAAGAAGTTGCCTCAGACATGCAGGCTCCACCTGTGAGCTAATGAAATAACGCCAAGCGCTGTTTCTCTTCATGTTAAAGCTTCACTGGCAACACAAAGTGTCACTCTCAACCCGTGTGTGCCAGATTTTTCCCGTTTGGCAGTTCAAATTTTTCATCTACGATTAATCTTCTACTTTCCCGGCGTCAAGCCTGAAACTCTGGGCCTGGCTCTATTGACATGAACATCCCAGCTCTGGGTAGAAAATTGGAGAAGATTCGTAAATTGGGCGGGGCACGGACTCTCGTGGGATGGGGATCGAGACCAGAAGTCAGATGGATGAGATTACGCCAGAGTCGGGGAGATGAATGAACCTTTTCTATCGAGCTTTACTAAGGTCTGGTTACTTTCTCACCCACTTTCTTCACCCCTGATTTTTCTTCCTCCCGATATCGGCGAAATAGATATTTGATTTATTTACCCACTAAATGCTGGTTTGGCTGAGGGTCTTGTGTATACTCACGCTTCTATGTATTAGTCACGCCTTCCCACGAACACAAACACACAAATGTTATAAACAAATACATTAACGTGGATTATGACTTTAGTTTTGGGCCGAGACACAGAATAACGAGGCGCTTCCTTCTACCACTATATTGTCCACAAGTTGCGCGGGAGTAATTTGGAAGAATACTAGTCTATTTCTTTAAATCATGAAGGCGTGCGGTGCGCGCATTGTTGCATTTTTGACGTCGATGACACGCACGCCAATTGACGGACGGAATATGACGAACTGATTCGTTCCGTATCCTGTGTCTCGGGTCTGGGTTTGACTTTGGAAAAAGCTCAACGCCGACAGCTTAACGGTTACATTGTGCTAGGAATAAGCAAGACAATAATTTATAACAGAATGATAGGACACACAGACACCCCGCCACCAGCATGTATTATGGGGCGAGTATGTTATTATGAAAAGACTGAATGACATTCAAGAGAGTAGACAAAATGTGTAGCCGCCTGACAAAATGAGACACATTTCGGCTCTACTCGATTCGAGAAAATCGTTAAAATGCATCATAGGGTCAATTCTATCGATTTTGCGTTTTCAGTATTTTTGAAAAGTTTAACCTTTTTACTATCCCTTTTCCAAATGATAATCTTGTTTGAGATGGGTAAATGCCTCAAAACTGACTTTGAATTGAGTCACCATCAATAATTTTAATGAAAAGCTGAAACTTTACAAGCAGTTTTCTCAAAACTGTGCTTCTGTCACTTCCCGTCTTTGACAGTCCATAATTATCTTCTCTGCCAATTAAATTACACCATTTTTTTTTTAACCAAATGAAAGGGCTTAGAATAACTTATTTGATGATACCGGTATCTCCATACCACCACGAAGTGCCTCATTTTGTCGGGTGCCTACACAAATATCTGGACAGGCCGACTCATACACATACATTATGACACTATTCTAATGGCAATGGTGTGCTCAACTGATCTGAGTCAACACCATAACACCCTATATACTATATCAAGCTGGTTTCTGTCCATTTCACCAGTATCATTTTCTAGTCCAAATCAAGCCAGCAATTCGCACAAGTATCAGTGGATTCCACGTTATAATTCCACCCCTAGCCACAAGTTTTGTCTTTCCTATTCTAATAAGCACGACCTTATTATCAGTTTTGCATTTATCCGAACCGCGATGCTTTTACCATTGTTTGGTTAACCGCCACCTCGCGAAGACTCTGCCACTGAAAGGTCGTGGAAAAGCCACAGATATTATTGTATGATAAATGTCTAGCTAGATTTGTTGGTGTTGTGCCAGAGACAGCCCAGATGAGAAGTCTCTGTAACGTGCAGACTCGGGAGATAATGGGAGCTTCTTGTAAAGATTCCATGGAGAAATGGGCATTGCTTACTTTTGACAGCTACTTTTTTTCTTGAGACAGCGCCGGGCTGGTCTGAGTTATAGCAAAGAAATAACAGTTCCGTTGACTTGTCGATGTATTATACAGAGGTTACAGTTGAGTCCTCTGGGAGAGTCCTTTGGGAATATTGCATTTACTGCAAGCTATTCAGCGTTTGTTTGAGGCCCAAGTAACACAGTGGGTGGTTGGTGGGAGCTTCTGGTAGGATTTGGTAGCTTCTTTCCTATCATTCTGTTATATTCTGTCTATCGTCTTGCTTGTTCCTAATACAATATGGCCGTTATCGCGTCGACGCGTTTTCCCCAAACTCAAACTCAAACTCAAACCATAGAAAGAGAGAAATACTCACAAAGACAAGACGGAGGTCATGAGGCACAACAGACAGGCAGTTGGAGTTTTGTTGGTACTCAGGTTTTATAGGACGTAGTGGGGGCGGGGGGGGGGGGGGGAGGAGGAGATTCTGCCTATGATAGTATCGTTTTCAGATGACAGATGAAGAGATGGATAGACGACCAAACAGGTATGTAGACCGATAGACAGTCAGTTTGGATTGGGGAAGGATAAGAAAACACACAGACATTCCCAATCTTGTGATACATGATTGTATTAAGAATGAGTTCCTTGTACAGACAATGTTCTCTGTGAGTCGACCTGGCAACGGTAGCTTAGGTAGAGTAACGTCCATTTTTTTTTTTTCAGATTTACAGACAGACAGATTAGTTAGATAGAATAATGAACAGTTGCCCAAACAGACAGGCAGACACCCTTCAAAACGGACAGACCTGGGTAATGCCATGGACAGATTCTCAGACAGGAGGACAGACAGAGTGACAGATTTGTCTGGTGTTGTGAATAGTTGTACATACAAACACATAACCTCACAAACAAATCAGGGAAATACAGTGAGCGCTTTCCTTGACAAACAGACATCTGAGGACGGAGGCATATAATTATATAATAACATAATTATAATGGTCATAAACAGATTACCTTCCAATCTAACAGGCAATGTCAGGTGTTAGAGAAGATTGTAGTATGTATTACATTCAATCTCATTACAACACCAGCTACAGCCCAGCATGTAAGGATTTCCCCACCGAAATAATTGTGAGATCTTACATTCTTACTGTGTTTGCTTCCCGATCTCCATGGCAGTGCGGGCCGTATCGATATCATTGCTTTCATATTATGATACGATTAAGTGAACATTGGCATTTTGGGTGAACGTAAATCGTTGATTACTAGGACGACAGGCGGAATTTACTGCCAGAATCTATCACAAATCTCACGTTTAGCAATTGCATTCAACATAAGACGATGCAAAAAATCGACACTAGCAAATCTGTGCCGTGCAATAAACATAAACATCGATTATCCGTAAAAATATCTGGAATCGCCCTTGGTCAACACCTCTACCTTGATGCCTCCAAATTACCTTTTCCTGCCGGCTATAATTAGCAGTTTTTTGCCCAGTTCCAGCAACCAACGCATTTGCTAAGTCCATCAGCGCTAACTTGGCTTTTTTTTGTTCTTTTTTTTCACTCGGTACTTTAAACCTCCATTTGTGAAGTATAAAATGGTGAACAAGACTTTCTCATGAAAAGAACACGCGCCAGATAAGAGGAAATTTGTTAAATGCCACTTTAAAATGTAAACAAAATAATGCTAATGTTGAATGCCACACTAAACACATTTAATAATATCAAACAGTAACTAATCAGTGTCCAGAGCGCATCAGCAATTCCAATTCGTACTTTGTCAACATCTGAAAATCATATTAGGGACAATTGTAATGTTAAGCTGCATGCCATTTGGTTCGTTGTTACTGTCACTTTAAGACAGAGCAGCTTGCTCAAAATCTAGCAAACAATCAATCAATCAATTACAGATGCAAAATAGCCGAGTCTGGGGTATTAGTTCTTCTTTACCCCATGACATAAAATGGCATGAAAGCGAATACAGATTTGCACTGATGTTGTTTCAGGCGTATTTTTATCAAACACATTCGTTTAAGTTGGTTTAAATTTTAAATGCCCACTGATAGCCAACCAAGTGGTCAATATTTAACTCAAGAAAAATGTTTTATCAAATGATTTTGTCCCATCCTCGGAACTTAAATATTTAAATGATCCTGATTTTACTCGCTGTCTCACATAAGAACTTAAAGGGAAACTGTTAAAACATATGCTGGAAGAGGGTGCTTAGTTGTAAATAACTTTCCCTCTTTAAGCAGGACTTGCGATTAACCGTGTGTAGAATACACGTGAGGGTTTTGGCTCCTCTTTAGAAAAGGACAGAAAAGGTGAGAGAAAATATTCAGGTGGAAAATCTTGGAGTGAAAAAAAAAAAATGGTTCATACTTACAGGCCCAGTCAAATCTTTCACAGACTGACACACACACACACACACACACACACACACATCTGACAGTAGAAACGTATATGAGAAAGGAAACCGTAAAACGGGAACTCAAGAAAAGCTGAGTATTCAAGTGGAAATTTTGAAGAGTTTGAAAAACCAAAATGTTTCAGGAACCTTTTTTTCTAGTTTTATTTCTGTAGCCGTTCTATTTCATAAAAAGCTGTTGTTTTCGGGTAGAGTGCATGAATTGGAAATTGACAGCAAGCACATTTCTTATTGAAAGCTACTGTAATCGACTTAGGATGGTTTTCCATGTTGTGTTGCTAAAAGCTTTGCCATGATGCCTATAATACTCACCCTAGCTTTGACTCTAACCTTAAAAACTATTCGGAAAACAAAGCATAAATCTCGGTAGGACACAGCTAATATTTTGCCAAAGAAGCAACGGACGATGTATTAACTGCAATGAAATGCGAGGTTCTGTGAGTAATTCCATATCCGGCCACAGTAATCAATTCCAACATTTAGATACCATGTCTGTTTGGGCCCAGTCAGTGACAGTGGCCAAATCTGGTTTTGTTTGAATATTTGGAGAAAGTACCAGGATTAAGGTTAGGGTTAACACGGTGTCCTATTTGGACTCAAAACCGGACTTTCAGTTTTCTCGACGATCTAATGACACTTAAACTCGTAAATCGCGACTAGGCAGGCGCCTGAGACAGCGCCGACACCTGAGCATTCCCGAATTCACTGCGGACCAATTCTCCACGATGTTAGCCAGATGTCCATTCAGTCAAAGCGCGTAATGGCCGTTTAAATGGTCAAATCTGGTTTTGTTTGAATATTTGAGGAAAGCACAAGGCTTGAGGTTAGGGTTAAGTAATGTTTGGCTTCCCAGCCACATTAAACTTTCCATCGGCAAAATGGTCTCAGTAACATTTTAGAAGCTGGCCACAACAACTCGTTCACACAAGAACAAGGCATTTGTTAATATATTTGCTATGCAGTCAAAATGGCCGCAATCTATAGCTTAGTTGGGAGTAGCACAAAAATGCTACATAACAGAATTGGACCAAAATATCTTCCCTAGCGTTAAGTTCGCGTCAGGAATGTCCCAGCTCTACAATTTCTGTCCAGAAAACTGAAATTTAACTCAAAAGTTATTTCAGTCTCCCTTCCCCCCATTCTCAAAGTTAAAATTCCATGTCTAGCAAAATCGGTAAAGAAACAAAAATCGAGATATTTCTACGTCCTCGGCTGGCTTTGCAGATTTATGTACCTGTCTCAATTATGCTCGTAATCTGACTAATTAGAGGCGTATCCGCCCATTTCATTAAGATCAAATAACTTCAATTTATGCCTGGCCGTCCCCACCCCCCCCCTAACCCCCACCCCCCCCTAACCCCCACCCCCCCTAACCCCCACCCCCCCCTAACCCCCACCACCCCACCCCCCCTTTTTTTTTTTCGCTTCGTTTTCAGCGGATGTTTTGCATCCATAAAAATCAAGACGGCTCAGAATAGCCAAGTTAAAACAGGGATTTACGAAATTAAAACGCCGAAACAAATCTAAGCTGAGCGAAATCTTCAAGGGACAAAAATTATCCTGCTTTAAATTTAATCAACACCGGTTCTCGAGGGAAATTGTACATGTGTTGGCTGTTTTACTCTGGCGTGACTCTCAACGATGCACAGATTGACCGGAAATTGACTTTTTCAAGTTCAGAAGAAAAATTCCTTAGAATCCTGATCGGGTTTTTCCCAAATGGACAAATCAGTTTCAGTTCCTGAGGAAATCTTGGCACGTCGCACTATCCAACGACAGAGTTTTGACTCTGTCAAGAAATACAATTAGAAGGTGCCGTGATGAAACCTCTCAAGTGGTCAAATTTTCGAAAATCATTTTTTCAGTCTAACAGATTGTTTATACCATGCTACATGTTGTGTTAAAATTATATTTGGAAAAGACCTATAGAAATGGGTGAAAGCAAAAAACGAAACCTTGCAAGTGTGCCATCCGTGAATTCTGCCGTGATGAAACCTCACAAGTCTTGAACGCTAGTTGAGAGTCTCAACACGGCAGTTCTCGGCTGCCCAGGTACACTTGCGTGGTTGTCACACAACAATACACTGGACTTAACTGAAACCTGCAAGTTTCTGAGAGAAGCGGGCGTTAAAACAACAACAACAACAAACACCTCAATTTTCAATTGTAAAGGACATGCAGAGTTCAAGGAAGAAAACCTGACGGTCTGAAAATAATATTATTTATAGAAAATGTGAATTTAGGATAATCCAACGCTTAATTTGTTGTAGATAATTCGAAACAAAATGCTTAAGGCATCAATGCAATTATAAACCTTAGTAGTTGAAGACAATAGCCCAGGGCCTAGATTTGAATTGCTACGGGTCATGTCAAGTTTGAAATAAAATCTTAGGGTCTCAATAACCATGAATAATATCGTCGGGTATTGCCATATTGTTGTATGTGCATTTCTGCCTTTGCGAGAAAATGAGGATTGAAGTTCGGTCGGTAAAAAGGCTAAAACGCATAAAACATTACGACTAGCTGAATGGAAAGACACATATATACCATACATAATGAAATTAGGAGTGAGAGAACCACTTTCATGACAAAATCTCAAAATCGGCAAAATGTCGCATACAAATGGCAAATACCCCTATGGAGCTGAAGACAAAACACTTCGAATCTTGTTGGCAACAGCTCTCTATCTGCTAGATTATAAAACACCTCTGAACTAAATGGGAAACTGGAACAGCTCTTTGCTCCTGTTGTAATGTAATCTGCCGGCGCCCACAGAAAATCTTGACAAATGACGGCCGAATGTCCCAGGCTGATCCAGCCAGACTGACCCGACACTCTGGCGATAGGTGTGAAGAAAATGAAACGGAAAGAGATTCACCAATGATAAGCCACGAAGCGAATCACGTCAGGGCACAGGGGGCACCAACATCCACAGACAGGACGGCTTGTAACTGGGAAGAAGGGAAGTAGAGAGAGGGGGGGGGGGGGAAGGGTGAGCCAAATTTCAGCTTTGACCGCCAGAAAATGTATGGATCTTGAAATGAACAGTAGAAGAAAAAAAAATGTCTTCTGGATAAATATTTCTGGTTTCTGTCTGAAGACAGAAAGTGCTGATACTGTCGCTTTATCGGTTGTGAACGGAAGAAGATCTGGGATTGTTTGGGGAAAGGAGACCCATTGCTTTGTGTTTGTGTCTCAGATAATTTTGTTTTCATCATTTTTCGCGCCCTTCCTCGCCCCTTGAAACTGTCCTGAAATGTGGGAAAGTCAATCAGTTTTTGGTTATCCAGGACGGGTTAATAATCTCTTCACTGTGTAACTTTTCGTTGCCAGGGGCGAGGGCAAAGAGGGTTATGTTACTATAACCCTCTTTGGGCAAGGGCCTACATAGGTGTGGAGTGGAGGATGGGTGTGATTTTTTTTTTTTTTGGCGGGGGGGGGGGGAATTTTTCATTCGGGGAAGAAAGAGAGAGAGAGAGAGCGAGAGAGAAAGAGATCATAGGCAGAAAAAATAAGACAGACGGGCAGTCAGACCGAGAGAGAGAGGGAAGGGGAGAGACAGACACAGAGAAAGAGAAGGGAGGGGGGGGGGGCAGAGAAAAGGGAGACTCAAAAAATCTTTCGCGTTTTGCCTCATTTCATTCTTTGTTTTTGGCCCCATTTCATTCTTTGTTCAGTTTTTACTTCGTGAAGACCAAAAGAAAACTATTAGTCGTACAAAATGACAACACATATAGAAAGATAGAGCATAGTAAAAAGTGAATTTAAAGTGAATTAGACCTAGATCGGCGTTTTTACGGTCTTTTACTGTAACATGACAGAGATGGGGCTTACCAAGTGCTAGATACATGCTCCCCGCTTTTGATATATAATTATATGCCATCTTCTTTGCTATAATTTGTCTATTCTGAGCAATGATTAGTCATAGAAATACAGAAAACCCGGAAGCCGTGGGATTGTTTGGCTTGTTTCCAGGAGGATTCGTGTCAGGTCACACAGTTTCATCAGCAGAATCGTTCCTTATTTTCTTCAATCCCCCTCCCACCAAAGCAATATTTAAAGCCTTTCTGCGCCCACACTTCGTGGGCAAGAGGAACGATACAGCAATTTCCGGGTTGAAATAATGATCATTAACTTCCAAAAAGTGGGTGGTGGAGGTGAAGAAAAATGTCAACACACATGAAAACCAAAATAATATTTATTACTAACTTCACAGAAAAAATGTTCTTGGTGTAAGAATCGGATACGGGACTTTGCCAAATATAATATTTTGAGTTTAATTTAATTTTTTTTTTATTCACATTTTGGCCTGTAGACCAAATTCACACTGGCCAGTCTGACATCTTCCAGTGGGTGTATTAGATGAGTCCAAACCGTCCAAACAAACAGACGGAAAAATAAGTAATAATTGAGTGGTAGAAGAAAATATAATGAATAACTGGACGCGTTCTTTCGTTCCAACACCTCAAGAAAAGAGCTGGTCGATAGCGTTAGGAATGACAGAGGGGAAATACTGAGTCAACACGGAGATATTTCATCTAAGATGGGTCTGAGCTAAGGCACGCGTGAATCTTAGAGAAAAAAGATCCCTCTTTGCTATTGTACGATATTATTCATGTCAAACGTGGTTCCCTCTTCCTAATATGACCCTTATCCTCACAGCAGAGACGTTTAACCCTGGGTAGGCTATCATAATCCGTCATGTGAGATTTATACTTGGGTAGAGGCGTGAGGGGCCATGTTTCCAAAGTACTCACAATACGTTTGTTTGTTTGTTGTTGTTTTTCGTATCATTATTTTGTATTTTTCATGCATGACCAATTTTGACCCTTATCCTCACAGCAGAGACGTTTAACCCTGGGTAGGCTATCATAATCCGTCATGTGAGATACTTGGGTAGAGGCGTGAGGGGCCATGTTTCCAAAGTACTCACAATACGTTTGTTTGTTTGTTGTTGTTTTTCGTATCATTATTTTGTATTTTTCATGCATGACCAATTTTGTGACAAATTTACGCAAATGTAACCGCTGAAATTTCACATATGAAAATGCTATTGGGTGCGACGAGCCAAATGTAATACTAACCCTTTCCTTAACTCATTCCCGGCGCTAACTTTTGTGGGGGTGGACGGGATCTCTCAACACTATCCAGTTTGAAACTTGGACGTTGTTCAATGATATTTTTTTTTCTCTTTCACTCAGTCTAACTACACGGCATAATACATTAGACATTAAAATGAAGGAAAATCAGTGAAGCGGTATGGGATTCAATATTTAGAGAAGTTGGCTTGGATAGTAATGTTGGAAAATCGGTGTCCACGCGGGCTGAATATTCGGCTTTCCGCAGTGAAGCGAAAACCTGCGAGCCGAATATTCGGCTCACCGTAGAGAACGAGTTGATTCTGAATTTGCCACAAAATTCGCTGTGCTTGCAAATCCCAGCTCAGTCATATGGCTCAAACAGTCGCTCCATTATTTATGAACTTTCTCATTGTAAGGCTTGTAAAGATGTCTCAGTTCCATAATCAGAAAGGCCCAAGTATTTGTTGGTAGGTTTGTTTGTTTGTTCGTTCATTTTCAGATGTAGTGGGTGTCTGGGGAGAGGGGAGAGGGGCACTGTTGTGTTATTTTATTGGGAGATATTGTAGAACTTTGTTATCGGGGACTACTGTAATGCTATATCCCTGGAGACCACTGTAGTGCTATCTTATTGGGGACCATTGTAGTGCTATGTTATTTGGGGACCACTGTAATGCTATATCCCCGAAGACCACTGTCGTGCTGTGTTATTGGGGACAAGTGCACTGGGGACCACTGTAGTGCTATGTTTCTGGGAACCACTGTAATGCTATGTTCCTGGGGTCCATTGTAATGCTATGTTATTGGGGACCACTCTAGTGCTATATTATTGCTATGACAATGTATTGCCAAAACTCTGGCCAGTCAATCCTGTAAGATTCCACCAACATCCCACTCTCCCCCCACTCCCCAAAAATCGCTTTCTCCATTCATCAGAATCTCCCAGCACGCCAAAGATGAATGCCGCCTGTCACTTTTCCTCACTGACTCTCTGGTTTTCTTCGGACAGATTTCTCTCTCACGGTTCCAGCACTACAGCTTCGGAACAACAGCGCCATCACAACATGGCTTACTGTAAAACCGTTCCATGGCTAAACATCCTATGAGTCAAAATTAATATTCTTCTTATTATCATTCCATTTTTTAAAATTATTATTACATTATTACATGATTTTTTTATTACATATGTATTACAAAAATAGGCCTACCATGTGTCAAGATTAATTTACGTTTTCAGTTGTTTTTTTGTTGAATGTTGCTGTATTTTTTAAATGTTCCACGGCAAACAAACTGTGAGAAGAACATCATTTTCAGTAGGTGAAAAATTATTCGTTAGCAGAATTTGTAGAAATTCATTGATCTAACTTATACTGTCTTTAATAAATTGTTTGTTCCCAGTTCGCCTTGTTTAGGCTACCACTCTGTTATTTCTCTGCCGGAACTGTAACAA
>OZ007576.1:14595301-14620301 GCA_963931925.1 Onchidella celtica | reverse complement strand
GCACCTTCAGTGACAGATTTAATGAGAAATAAAAGGTGCATACGATTCGTGGCAAAGACGAGAAAACTTTACAGTTGGAAACACACACAATGCCAGTGACGTTTTCAATGCTCCTGAAGCGATCGCTAATCCTCCCTGCTTGCTGCACGTCAGTGGTTCTCAGCGTGGGCGACATTGCCAACCCAGGGGTCGATTTTGATTTCGACGGGGGAGAGAAAACAATGCAGGGGCGCCATGGGTTGGAGTGGGGCGCAAAATGAGGGCAGCCAATGACTTGCTCAACAACAAACGTACAAGGGTTTTACGAACAGAAAAGGCCTATTATTTTGAGTGCATTAATTTGATCAAGCTTGCTTCCTAGTTGATAACAAAGAATCAACACGCCTAATATCATGAATAAGGCTTTGAAAAACTTCACACCATAATAATATGTAGGTAGTCTGTCTTCTTGTGAAATGCATCTGTTGGATTTGAGTACGGATTGGGGGGGGAGGGGGTAATAGGAGGGGGCGATGAAAGCGAAGTTGTAGCCTAAAGAGGCGATTGCCTGAACAAAATGTTGAGAACCACTAGGTGGAGCAGTTCTTCCCACCTACCACACCCATTCAGTAAAACGCCCATATATCCCTTTCCTGGAGGGGGTGGGGGGGGGGGGGGGGAGGGAGGAGGGGGGCGATGAAAGCAAAGTTGGAGCAAAAAAGGGGGCGAGTTGCCTGAATAAAATGTTGACAAACCACTAGGTGGAGCAGCTCTTCCCATCCCCCACACTCAAACACTAAAAAGCCCATTATATCCTTTTCTGGGGGTTGGGGGGGGGGGAGGGGGCGATGAAAGCCAAGGGGGCGATAAGGGGTGGGGGGGGGCGAGTGCCTGAAAAAAAAAAGATTGACAACCACTAGGTGGAGCAGTCCTTCCCATGCCTCACACCCATGCAGTAAAAAGCCCATATTCCCCCTTTCGGGGGGGGGGGGGGGTGGAGGGGCGACGAAGTCAAAGTTGGAACCGAAGGGGGTGATTGCCTGAAAAGGGTTGAGAACCACTATGTGGAGCAGTCCATCCCATTCCCCCATACCCAAGCAGTAAAACGCCCAGATATCCCACTCATAAAACTAGCGCGCCATCTCGTGACAAGATGATTTCGCTTCTGCCATGAAGACAGCACCACAAACCTCTCGCCATCACAACTCATCAATCTCAACCTTTGACTAATTGGTTCTGGCAGTTTTGACTGCAGTCAACAAGTGCAATTCTCCTGCGCAATCTCGGGGAAAAAAACAAATCAGGAAGAACAGGAGTTAAAAAACAACATCAGCCGCATCACGACATTGAAACAAATGGCATCCGGCAGTTTGCTTTTGTTGGAGATCTTCCCGAGATTGCCCAAACTTGACTGAAGAAGTGGCAATAGAGAGGGAAATGGCTGATAGTTTTATAGAGGAAAAAGAGAGAAAAAACCACCAACTGAAACAAACACGAATTCTTGGCAATACATGTACCAAACCGGCAACCAACAAACAAACAAGTAGCCAGGTAGATGGAGACATTTGCAGCTAAATAAGCACTGGAAATGGCTGACATGGGAACACACACACTGTCTGGCTCTGAGATTCAGGCAATACGATTAGATCTGATGCACTACTGGCAAGCCACACAGAAGTTAAGCTCCACATTCATTTTGTATCAGCTCAGAAAATGATTTAATGTGAACTCGTAAAGAAATGACAACCCAGCAGTGATACTTTTGTACATTTCCTGAAGCTGGCAAATTCCCTGTATGGCTCTGAAGCAAACATGGAATCTGAACTATCCAGTCTAGTTGTTTCAGAGACAATAAATTTATTTTAATAAAGTGACTGTTTCCGCCATTATTTTGGTCAAACTACAGAGTGATTATTTTTTTTTCCTAGAAGTATCTAGGTCAAGGTCAGGACAAGGTCTGGCTATTTGCCGGGCCACGATAACTTTTCCATTAGTGACCTGGCCAGAATAACGTTGTTCGGGAAGGAATTGCCCACAGGCTGGTGATAAAAGCCAGGTCCCATGTAGATTCTACATTTTTTTGTTGTTGTTGCTGCTGCTGTTGTTGTTGCCGATGTTGTTATTGTTGTGTTGTATTTCTCAATACTGAAATCCGTTTTTTATTTTTTTGCTACAAATTCCGGCATCATTTTTTTCAGAGCATCATACACCTTGACAGCATGTGATTATGAAACATGCATTGAGCGTTTCATGGTATGAATATATGGTCTGTCATCCACATCCTAGCATGGATTCCCACCAGGAAGTTCCACTGAAGCTCTGGCAATGGCAGAAATTACGTGCATGACGCGCACGCCAGTTATGATGTTGATTTATGAGAGAAGAGAATGCCTGTCTAGATACGTGAAGCACAGAACAATGCAAGTTATCCGAGTGTGGGGCTGGAAATGTCAGAAACTTTGTACAAGTGTAGAAATATTTGTTTAAAGAAAACAAAACCTTACCACTTATATGTCTCAATAGGATATCAAACTGTTTTGTACAAAACAAAGGCTAGACAGACATGCTGTTTCAATAAAACGCAAAATCCTTGCTTAAATATGAAAAATAAAAATGTAAGGCGTGCTCCACACGCTGCTGAAATAAAAGTATAATTTGTATTCTTTCAACATTGTCTAAGCTTGGACACTGATTTTGTTCATGTTGTAACTAAATAGAGCGTTAGGCTTGATAGTATTGTTATAGCAGTTACTAAATAGAGAACTAAGCTAAAGAATGTTACAGCAGTAACTAAATAGAGAGTTAGGCTAAATCGTGTGTTGAGTCAAATAGTATTACAGCATTAACATATTAATAGAGAGTTGAGCTAAACAGCGTGATAGCAATTAATAACTAAATAGAGAATTAAGCCAAGTAGTGCGACAGCAGTAAGCTACCTAGAGTTAGACAGTAAGCTAAATAGTTTTACCCGAGTCACAGGATACCATCAATTGGTCACATTCCGTTCGTCGACTTGCGCGCGTATCATCGATGTCAACAATGCACCAATTCGCACCACACCCCTTCACACTTGAATGAAAAAGAGCAGTAATCACCGTATTTATACGCGCGCCATTCGTGGACATATTGTGGAAGAAGGAATGCTTCGTCTCGCTAATCTGTGTCTCGGATGTTACAACAGAAACCAAATACATGTACATGAAGTTTTATAGTTGTGTAACCATAGTTACTGCGGTTGTCAGAATCTTCCATTTGGTTTATTCTCGCAACTAGACAGATACACATAAACACACTTACACCAAAATACACAAAATTTGACTAGATGTATATCCAAAAATTCCGCCAATATGAATTAAATTGCCCCCGGCCCATAGAAAATTTCAAAACCACACATTCCACGAACCATCACTTTCATCCACGGGATTGGGAGGCTCTGGGCACAGATGTAATCACCCACTAACGGTCCAGTCACATGAAAAAAAATCAAGAAATGTAGATACGTCCGTTTTAATCTTGCATCAGTTTCCCCACCAAAGTCTGCAACAACTCTGTCCCGTGACCGCCCACAATCTAGAAGGTGTCAGAAACGCCACGGAGATACGTCAAACAGAATTAGGGCGTCAACAGCACCAGCTGGTCTTTGCATCCAAAGCTCTAGTCGTCTTTGTAGATTCTCACAGAGCATTCTCTCTCTCTCTCTCTCTCTCTTTCTCTGTGTGTATGTGTGTGTGTTACACAGGATTCCCTGTTTTATTTCGTTAGCCTCATCCTATCTTGAGACCCCGTGCCCTTCCTGTATTCACTCGTTTAGTTGTTTTTTGTAAATTGTTGATTCTGTCGCTTTGTCGATTTTTTCTTCGGAGGATTGGGGAAGGGGGGAGGGGGGAGGATGGGGGTGAGGGGAATTTGTGCGTGCTGTAAACACTTCACCCCACACATGTCCTTTTCTGCGTCAAATTTTTGTGTGTGAGTGCATGTGTATAAGTGTGTGCTGGGAAAAAAGGGCAGGGGATTGCATTAATCTCTCCAATGGCCAACCTTCGTTCCTTTTTTTTTTTTTCTTTTCCTTAATACTTTCGTTCCTGACTTCTCAGTTATGTTGCCGAAAAAGTAAAAACCGATGAGAACGAATCAGTTGGTTAGCCTCCCTCTTTGCCCCCCCCCCCACCCCGCACCCCCACCCCCCTAAAAAAAAAAAATTCAACTCGTCCACAATTTCTTTCTTTCATCCAGCAATTTCATCCATCTCTGTATTTCTATAGCAACCCTCTACTCCATAATCTGGCCAACATGACGTTCAATGTACTTTGCACCATCGCCTTCCCAAACAACCCCCCTACCTTTCTTTTCTTTCCTTTTTTCTTGATAAGGTCTTAAAATTTCCTTGGTCGGCCATGAACACAAAACCAGATGTCTTTGGTCGGGTAAGAACCATCTGAATCAGTTAAACATTTCTCTGGCCTTCGGGTAGAAAAAAAAACAACAACAAAAAAACTTTGTCCTTTGTGCCAGATTCCGTTAAGATTTTTCATTTCCCACTAAAGATGGTGTCGTTATCTGCAATTCTGAGGCTGGCCGACCAGGTGAATGACATCAGCCGACTGAAACAGGTGGTATAAGGCTATCTTGTTTTACTATTTACAATTAATTTTGTTTTTGTTTGTTTTAATCTGACAAAGGACATAACGTCCGAAAGCTCGGCCAATGTCTCCCATTTTGATTTCTTTTGGAATTTATTGTATTTTTATGTAATTATTTATTTGTTCCTAATACGTGGCTTTGTGAAGTAGATGTTTTACCACATTTTAATCTTCATGCCACACCTTGCTGCTACTCCATAGAGTTTTTTCTGTGATTTTTACAAAAAATAATTACTTCGCACTTCCTAAATCTTTGTTCTTCTACACGTCAAAACACCAAATCTCAACGTGTCCCGATTTAAATAGCCACTTTTCAGCATCCCCTCCCCCTTTCTAAATTAATAATCTAAACACCAAATGGGCAGAAGTCCTATAAGGCAATGACCTTTGACCTTCGACCTGGACATGATTAGAAAGTAGACTGTGGTATTATGTAGGTACTCAAGCACATGGTACGCGCGCAATACCTTTATGGCGAACTAAGTTCAGTTTTGCGCTCTGCGTTCTTTTCTTACTTTTTTTTTCTGTTTAAATTAAGTCACATTTATAAATGTTCAACGCACACCTGTGGAAGGTACGAGAATCTTCCTTGAGTGCGCGCTTACAGGTGTGCGTTTGTGTGTATGGCTTCAGTGTTGTGAACGTGTGCGTGACCTCTGCTGGTGTTTTTTTTACTGCGCCAACCAGTGGCAATTAGACGAGCGCTACAAGGTCGATTCTCCCCTGGTTTCTGCAGACCTGGGTCTGTGAGTTGCTCTAGCCTGGTCTGTGAGTTGCTCTAGCCTGGTCTGTGAGTTGCTCCAGCCATCTGCCAGGGGTGTCATTCCCCTCGTTTGATGTCGTAAAACTGGCCCGGAATTGCAACGAAGATTAGCCATTAGCGTTAAAAACAGGCACGGCATGGTCTATGTCTGTTTGTCTGTCTGTCTGGACTCCCTGTGATCATAAATGACAAGTTATAAACTTGCCGATCTTGCCACCAGATGTTTTGCCCCTTTCAGAACTGGTTGTCGATATAGGGGCCCATGTAGTTTACGGAACACTTTCTGTGTTCGAACTAATCAGTTGAAGCGCTTAATTCTATATCGTTCCCTACACAAAATGCGAAAATCGAACTACCGAAGAATAGGTGTTGTGGGACTCTTAAAACTTCACCTCCTTCAAGGTGCTTGTAATAATAATGGTACTCGTGGCAGTCTTGGATTAAAGTGCTGTCACCGAAGGCTGCATACTCGCTGATATTACTCAATGTGTGTTACATGTAAAGTCCAAGTGGATTTACCCATGGTACAGAACTAACCTTTTCAGTTCTGTTCCTGTGTCTGAATTTGTGGACTTGAGACTTATCACACAGAGGTTTCCTTGCTTTTGTCGTTTGTGGTTTTTCAAGTCTGATCACTGTCTAGTACAGTCACTGCACGTCTTGACATCTCAGCAGTGGAGAAAACCACAGGCGACAATAATAATATAAAAAGGTGGACATTTTTTTTTCATAACAACGGCAACAAAACTATCTTTTTTTTAAATCAGTCTTTCTCCCAACTATTTCTATTTGACCATCCAGTCTGGGAAGATAAAGCTTTCCAACTCCACTCACTTCCGTTTTTAGTTTTAGCATTTTGTGGTCCGTTCTGTTTGGTAGTAGCTCCAAATTCTTAGTTTCTGTAGAAAGTGAAAGACAAAAGAAAAAGCAAGAACTACAAAGAAAAAATGAACCAAGTACACAATGCAGGAAGATTATTTTCGATTTTGTTTCTTTTTGCTTTTTTTTTTTTTTGATGAGGGATTATCTAGTTGTTGTTTTTCTCTCCACTCCAGATAAAACAACAACAACCACGAAGTCTGATCCAGAATCCCCATGTTCGTGACTTTAAAACTTACAGCAGCTTAGCCAACACCCGGGCTGAGCGCTGGTTTCCTGATTGGCTGCCACTATCTCTGACGTCACCGTCGACAAGCCGATCGGATCAGGGAGTTCAAAGATGCGCGCAGGGAGATTTTTTTTCTCTCTCTCTTTCGCATCGTCTTCAAATGGTGGGGAGATATCAGGAGATTGGCTCCAGAACATGGGGCATTGATAGTGACTGAAGGAAAACGTTGTGTTTGTCTCGTCAGAGTTGGGATATGGGAATGTTTGTGTAGAGTTGGGATATAGGAATGTTTACGTAGATATGGCAGTCTGGGGTTCACCTTTTTTTTTTCTGGGGAACATTGGGGAAACCCCATAATCTCAGCTCTTGCACTTCAGATTAAACATGACAATTTGTAGCCAATAATCAATGTACACGTAAAGCCTGGGATGAACTTTTTTGACGTACAATGCAAAGTTTAGGTTTAAATGACGCAAGATAATGCCAAGACTGAAAAGGATAAGCCATAACTGACGAGTTCCATAAGTCTTAAGTGTTCTTTTCCAAGCCGATTTAAGTAAACACGGCAAAATAATGAGAATATTCATGCCCAGATTTGCAGCCCAGAACTGAAATATTTTACAGAATACAGCACAGTCGTCTATGCCATTAAGACCCATACATTTGGCTGCCAAAGAATGAACCATCAAGAATAGTAATAGTTTCTGCCGCCGCCCACTTTTTTGTTGTCAAAAAATTCTGGTCCTACGGCCAGTCAGATTCCGGATACCAGCTTGGCCTTCTTCATGCTGACGTCACAGCTTGGCCAAATTAGGTCACGGCGCTTGCATAATGACATCAGCATTGTTACCTTTTCCCTTGTCTTTGAGCGCCGTTGTCTTTCATTATGGCAACATCGTGAGTGAGTTCCTCTGTGAGGAAGTGCTCTATTGTTGTTTTAGGGATGCGGAAAGCGCTGATGTCATTCCAGACAGAACATCAGCGCAGCCACTTAAATACTAGACCTTTTGCCAGAAGATCATTTTAACGCAACATCACAAGAGATATTTATTTATGGAGACAGACCATTTTATCTTGCCTCTATAAATAGTTTATCCAAAGATGTGCGCCAAAGGTATTTTGAAAGAATTCAGAAAATGGATAATTATATTATTTTGCTTCCTTGGCGTCACTGCACTTGCATTTCTCTGAATATTTAGCGGCAGAGAATTGCGTGACGTTCTACTCAAAATCTCAACTTCGGTGACGAATGAAACATCCCAGTTCTGCGGAAATTCGCACCCACAGTTGTTCAGAGTTTGGCGCGCAAAGCGGAACTGCACCAAGTAATTGAACACACTACAAGCCTTCAATCATCGACCTCTTACAGAAAGAACGCGCGTCCTCCAGACTCTATTATTCGACCAAATACCATTCGCTCACAAAAACAGGAATTGGTTCCATGTGGTCGCCATTATATCTCGTCGTTTAACAGACGGGCTCGATTATCCGACAAAAGCAAACTGCCAGCAGCCGATTGGTTACAAATTAAGTCTAGTTGTGTGCAACAGGTTCCAGATTTTTTTCGGAAAGCCTGAGCGAGAAAGCGGACGAGGTAGAAGAGTCGCATGGGGTTCTACCTGGACAAAGCGACGAGGATGAGCAAAGGTGCAGCAATGCTGACCTGATACAGGCCGCGTTATCTCAACAAACAGCGCGGAATTCGCCGTTTGAGTCCCCATCTCGTGCCTGGCAAGGCACAGTAGCCCAATACCACCTGCAGACAAAAGGTCATAGGTCACTGTGGAATTTACACTAGCGGGTGCAGATCAAATAAAAGTTAGCGGGCACCGGGAAGGTGCACACAAGTTTACAATATCAGGGGTGTAAAGAAAAGAAAAATGGTGAAAAAGTAAATGGCGCTGCTTCTGGGACGGAAGTTTCCACACACGGAAGGAAGGGAGAAAATGCTAAGCAAGGCAGATAACTGAACGATGTTGACCAGCTGAGGCGAAAACCCGTTATTCAGCAGCGGGTGGCATGCTGGGTATCTCGTGTTTGATAAAGATATTGTAGTTGAAAATGAGGCTCATTTCAGACATAACATGGACAATTGAATTGTTTATTTGTATGTGTGTGGGAAGGGGGGACAAACGCCCTAATCTTCGTTGCTGGTTGGTTTTGAACAAAAAATAGACCAATTAACATTATGCTGGGACTACCATAAAACCTCACAAGTACAAAAGACAATTTCACAGGATAGGGGAAGTAGCTGGTTTTCTTGGAATGTATTATTATCATAAATACTTTCTAGTTGTAAATATTTAAACAATGTAGGCCGACTTCCCCTTAGGCTTAATCAACAGCAAATAATAATAATAATAATAGTAATAATAATAATAATAAAATGAAACAAAACAAAGACCTAACAGGAATTAACAAAATATTTTGGCAAAGCAAGAGTCGCCATATGATCTGCAGTTGTGAGTCCAGTCGTGTGGTTCATGTATTGAAAGTGTCAGCGATTAGTTCTTTCTTGAAAAACGATAGTTCTGTACAACCAGATATATTAAAGTCTCTTCCAATTATTATCCCGCCCCCCCACATAGTGGAACTGTCTGAAGGAATTTAAAGATCTTGGCGACGGATAAACATCAAATTAATATTACACACAGATAAGATAAGATAAGAACTACTTTGTTATCCCATGGGGGAAATTCACAGTGTCACGATCACGTGCGTGAAGATGGTCACGACCACGTGTGTGATGAGTACCTAACTTATTTACCTTTCAAACCCAGCTAACAAGCCAAGCAAGCAGACCAGCGATCAACGGACACATGGAGTGAGATTTAAATTAAACGATATTTAATTATAAATGCATGACAAAACTTATGTCAAAACATTCAACTCATGATAATCACATACATAATCACAAAAAAAGAGATATTTGAAATTTACTCTTGGGGGATCATGGCTATTCTCTATTCCCCGTTTCACATCTAGATCTAACCCCTCTGTCCACAAACTTAATTACGTATACTTAATAGTCTCTGTCAACGGCTGCCCTCCTCGTTGATGCAGTTTCACGTCTCCAGAGTTCACACGATCCTTTCTAGATCTCTAACTTCGACGATAAACGGGGAAACAGACGCCCCTGGCTTCACACAAATAAGAACACACAGTTCACACCCGCCATCGTAGATTACTAGCTCCTTGAGGGGTTCTCATCATCCCGTCCTCAGGACTCTTCAACTTCTGCAAACACACAGCACATCGACGGTTCACACCCGCCATCGTAAATCACGAGCTCCTGAAGGGTTCCCATCCTATCATCAGGACTCCTCAACTTCTGGTCCCCATGGCACGACCTTCCACTTGTCGCCCGGACCGATAAATTCTTCTTATTGGGAAATAAATGTGTACATCATGGATCCCTCACACACCTAACACTTCTGGTCCCCACTGGCACGACCTTCCACTTGTCGCCCGGACCGATAAATTCTGCGTCTTCCTTTAGGAATGAATAACTTGGGAACCACGTGTGTCGAGCTTCTCCTCTACTTATACTCCCGAGGTCTTTGCACACGCGACTAGTTTAAAGCGAGTCGTGTGTATCTATTCACGCTCGTCAACAATGTTAAAAACCGTGTTTTCCCCTGCTAAGCTCACCCCCCTAGACTCGTGGCGCACAAGGCCACCGACCTTCCTCGTGATAGTAATCTTTCATGCTAGTCAACAACTTAAAAACTCCCCTTCTCCCCTACTAAGTTTACCCCCTCTATACTCGTGGCGTACAAGGTCATCAACTTTAATCGTGACAACAGTAAAATAGCGTATAAAAGCATATACACTGTACACACACCTAATGCATTATTACATAAACATATCAGAACTCAATAAAAGGCTTATTACATGAAGTACTATATGGCATGGAACCTTAGTCATATATGGCACGTAATTATCTAGCGATATTGTTTTGTTGAGGCTAACGACTTAGGGCAAAAATAATCCTTTACATTATATTGGTTAGTAAATATGCCGAGATGACTGCACAGAATAATCCTGACAATTCATACATCTTATTAAAAACAAGCCCTATCTCCTGCACATGATACCTCCTCACATTAGTCTACGTTTGCTTTCCAAGGTCTTCATAATTATCTCTCTGTAACTGCAACCCCTCCCTCCCTCCCTCCGGTCACTGTTTTTTACCTTGGCATTGTGTTTACCACAAGATAAATCTGCATATATAAACACTGGGAAAAGTCAGGATATTTCCAGACTTGACCTTCGCGTCTTTTGCCCAGAATCCTGCAGGATTGACAGGGAATATACTAACTCATCGACCTCCTTACAAAACATGACGTTTTGTTCTGTCTTTATATACAGAAAGGTTTCGTGATATCATACCCGGTGAGCCAAATTTAAAAAAAAAAATTGCTGCGGTTTTGTTTGGTCCGAACGAAATCAGTGTTTTGGCTGTGAGTTGATATAATATATATATTTTTTTTTTTTTTTTTTATTAGATAGATAGATAGATAGATAGATAGATAGATAGATAGATAGATAGATAGATAGATAGATAGATAGATAGATAGATAGATAGATAGATGGCATTTATATAGCGCATATTATTATCCAGTTAAAATGCTCTATGCGCTTTACAGAAGCAACATGTCAACCACAGAGCAGAATGCAGCGCATGCGAAGAGCTCAACACACTGTACTATTTCTTTCCCTCTCCCTGTCTCGCTCACTCTCTCTCTCCACCTCTCTCTATCTCAGAGCAAATTGTTACGCAGCCTGTTAGGCGCAGTCCACAACTCACAACAGTTCACAACTCACATCACATATATCACAACTCAAATAATATTTGAAGATTTATTAATTTTTATACATATTTAATAATGGATAATAAATTTTGTTGTTGCTGGTGGGGGATGATATGGATCAATTTTTAATCTATTAATTAATTTCAATTTCAATATTACCAGCAAGATGGGTTCGGCTGATAGATCACCATGTCACTCCATGTTCCCTCTTGCTTTTCTGTGGCAGACTGTAACTACAGAAATGTCAGCGCCGTGGTTTTGTGGTTAGAGTGCCCAAGAAAGTGCCAGAGCTGACGGGTTCGAGACCGCTTGAAAGGGGACTTAACTAAAACTCGGCAGACGCCTGAAGGGAGGGGGGGGGGTCGGGCATGCCTAGTTTCTGATAACACAGCTTCAGTATGCTAAAACGAGACGCGCATTCTGAATAAACAAAACATTACAGCTGGCAAATTTTAAAAAAAGGTGGCAAGTCATGAAATGACTATTTATCCATCCATAAGATCTGACGAGTGTCAACATCTTGGCCGATGTAGTTGATGCAGCTTGTCTGGGCTGTGAAATTCTTCAAATACCTGGGCCACACTGTGGACACATATGGTCATCTAAAAAAAAAACCCGCTCTATCTGGTACGCACAGCTGTCGGAAAACCAGACGAAAGCGCGTGTTTTTGTCAGCTTATGTTTAAAACAGAATACCGATTTTAATCAACACTTTCAAACGCCACACAGAACACGTGTGGAGAGAGGTGCGCACCATCTGGCACTGTGTCTTGCCACTTTTTTTCTCTGTCTTTGATGATGGTGTTGGTGGTGATGCTGGTGGTTTAATCGGTTTATGTGGTTTTTCGCAAAGCCCATCGTTAGAAACAACAGCAATAACAAAGAAAAGAAAAACAGCAGACAAATAAACAAGCCGATATAATAAATTCTAGAAGAATAAAATGAAAAGAAACTATACCACCATGAGGTCAATATGCACGGATTGCCATGAAAAATGCTTTTTGTAATAAATTCTTTGTAACTGCCAACTGGAAATCAATTTACTTCAACTGGAGCCACTTATCCGAGTGTTGCATGAATATTACCGCTGCAGAGTAATTTGAAAATATGCACATGCAAAAGGACTTTGAATAGTTTACGCACAATTTCCTCCTGGAGCTAAAAGGGGTTAACAGGTCTGAGATTCTCCAAATGGCATTTTGTCACCTGCAGATGTTCTAGTTCAATGTCCATTTCTCTCTGCAAAAGTTCTTAGATAATTATCACTCATGTGTTTTCACCATTCTGCAGCCTAGGGCACGTTTGAGTGTGTTACGTCTTTATTTTAGGAGATTCGCTACTCCTGGCATTTGCACTTCACTTTTCTGGTTCTTTGTTTTCTTCTGGTTCTTGTTTCTGTGTGTTTTTGTGGTAGGGATTACATTTTTAGAATCTTGCTCTGTTCGGCCTGCTCTTCTCGACTTTGAAGTGCCAAGGTATCTTTAACGTGCCCAAAGTGCGCACAGGCCCTCGGAATTTTTCGTCCTTATCAGAGGAGACTAGATGCTTGATCCTACCTACCATGGGATCAGGAGGGGTCGAACCCGATGCCTTCAGCATGGGAGGCGAGCACTTTGCCACTAGACCAACAGGTCCCTTTGGGTTTGAGTCTAGATTGCTGTGTGGTGAGGTTGTAACCACGGGCTGAATACACATAAACTGTCATCACCATTTCTCCTGTCTTACCACAGTGATGATACCCTTTTCTCTGACATGAGTGCAGGCCTTTCTCTACTTCTTTTTAGACAGCCAGAGCTCAGCGTCGGATCCCAGGCAGGTGTTTTAATTGTATTACTAAATAATTATGTTGTCAGTGTTTCAGTTTTTCTAGTTGTCGTTTTATTTATCATTTGTCATGGTCATAAAATGATCTGGCCATATTGAGCTTTGATAACACGTATGCATAAAATAAACATCGGGTACCTCCCAACATTTAGTTTCGGGAAAAGGCTTTTTACATGTTCTGAACGCGCGTAGGTCGGGCCACCTGTGACGTTGCGAGCTTAGTGATACATTAAAGGAAGCGTCGTCCATTTCTACACCTGGTCTGTGTTTTTTGTGGATCCATCTGTTTTAGTTATTGAGAAAATTGCATTTGAAGTAGTTCCCCCTATCTTTACGACAGTGGTCGTGTGAATTCCGTGCATACTGGTAAATTTGATATATAAAATATACATTTATACCTGGCATTTAATTTACCTTTCTCTCTGGTCTAACAGTTCACTGGGACTTGCAGACAGAGCTGCTTCGCCCCTCAAATATTGCACTTCTTTTTCTTTGCACTTACTTTGTGTTTTTGTGATATAATCAATGTACATGCCTGTCTGGCTGAGCATTCATGTGTGTTTCCTCGTCCGTGTGTCTTTTGTACCGCTTGAAAGGAGCAAGTCTAAGTAGGCGTGTCGGGGTTTGGGTGAGGAAAATATCAGATTTCCTGAATGAATCAAAGGTAAAGAGTGCTACTTATCCGTTTGCTTGACGTGGCGGCTGTTGAAATATTTTGCCAAGCAAGCGGGTCATGAAGTGCGGAATATGAATCCCGAATTAACCCTTGATTTACGGCGTCTTGACAGATGTAAAACATTTCGAGCATGTTAAGAATTCCTCCTTACAAGTGATAATAATAATAATAATAATAAATTACATTTATATAGCGCATTTCCAATAAATGCTCAATGCGCTTTACAAGTAATAAAAACTCATTCCTCTCTCTCCCACACTCCCTCTCCCCACCCCCCTCTCTCTCTCTTCCCATCACATTCTCACTCATTCTATCACATGCTCTCTCCCCTCAGGTAAGTCAAGAAAAATAAGCCTGCTGGAACAAAAAATGCTTTAGCTGCCTTTTGAAACTTACTAATGATTTTGTTTGTCTCAGTTCCATAGGTAACTTGTTCCACATTAAGGGGCCAATATATGTGAATGATCGTTCACCATAACATCTGTATGATTTCACAGGTGTCACTAGCATGGTGGAATCAGTGGAGGATCTTAAACTTCTCCCTGGTGTATACAGTTTTATCAAATCTTGTAAATAAGAAGGAGCCGAGTCATTCAGACATTTGAAACACAGGATGCAGATTTTAAAAATTATCCTTTGCTTCACGGGGAGCCAATGCAATTCTTTCAGGAGTGGTGTGATGACTTGCTTATCTTACCAGTTCGGGTTTGCCTGAAATTGTACCATTAAGATCAGCTGGACAGGCACATACTGCAAAATGATCTCTCTTAATTGAAAAATAATTCAGAATTTATAGTTTTAGTTAGGCATCAAAGTGCAACAGAAATATAGTGAATACTTAAATATCTTTTATGTAATACACGAAATCGGATTTCTATTCAAAACTTGACATTTTATTTCTATGCTAAAGAGGTTTAGAGCGTCAATGGGCCAGTGGTTGGAGCATTTGCTTAAGGTGCCAGAAGTCCTACGTTCGAATCCCGCTCGGGGCCGGCAGGGCCTAACCAAACAAATATCTCGCCATATTTTCAAGGCATTTTAGTTTGCCGCCACTTTGCCGGGAGTTACCTGGTTTGTTTTTTTTTTGTTTAACTAAATCTTGTAATAACGAACAGCCCTGAATTGTATGGAATTACTAGGCGTCCCTGCTAGGGTCTCCTTCTGTCCTATCCTTCTGTTATATTCTGTGAATCGCTTTGCTTTATCCTAGCACAACGTGACTATTATTTTCTCCAAATTCAAACTTAATCTCAATCATTCATCTGAAAGAAACAGCACATTTCTACCATTGTATGAGACCAGCTTCCCTTATGGTTTACAGTATCATTCTGTCGTGTTTCTTAATATTTCATTGCAATTAAAAATGTCCAAAATAAATGTTAGTGCTGATAAGACATCAAAGGCCGCCAATTTCCACAAATTCCACCGTTGATTAATATGATATGATTTGGATTTCTGCCAGAAGTTAACCATATACTGTTCCATATCTGTCATTCTTTTCCACGACTCACGTCTTTATTATCACTTATTTCATTATATATTTTCCCCCCATATTTCAAGGATTTCGGGGCTGGCAGTTACGACCTTGTGTCATGTGTTACTTACGCCCTGTGCTGGAGAGGGATGACAGACATTGGCAAGCTGGTAGATAGCAGCTTCAGTTTTAAATCTGTATGTCTGACTGTGTTTACGTCAGTGCTTCTCAAAATGCGACCATAAAGGGAGCCAATAGCCTGAAAGTTTACTTGGAACATTGAATAGCGAACTACCAGAAGCGAAAGAAGCCCACTTTTGGTGACTACAGGAAGTATGCGCACCTCCATTTTGAATCAAAATGCAACTTCATTTATCTTGATCGCCGGTAAACAATACCAGTTTGTACATGTCCACGGAGAGTAAGAGCTGCCAAACGGCCCTAAATAGATTCAATCAACCCAAAAATCTGAACAAATCACAGTTAACAGAACTAGAAACGCACCCTGTCTTTGGTGAAGACGGTCTCTTTCAATTCTTGTCAAGGCCGTGACCTAGTTCCGCAGTTTGGCAGAAGTGAGATCCTTCTCTAAATAATAATCTCTGATGTTACATTAAACACCGGTGCTCGCGTGCCTAGTTACGAATATTTGATCTGATCCAAAATGGCGCAGGGTAGTCAAAAATTTATTACGCATTCCTGTCTTTTGTCGCTTCTGGTAGTATCTCTATTCTGTGGTTGGAGCATGAGCTGATGCTGCGTGAGGTTACATGACATTCAAAATTCACAATACCTTTGGCCTGATTGAGAAACCAGACAAGTTAAAAAGACGTATGCGTAATTCTGTTGGTTTGTTACATTCAGATCATCCAAGATTGTAACGGCGACTGTGATTATTTGCACTGCACCTCCTTCCCATGCCCAAGTATCACCCTGACGATGGCTTTTTTTTTTTTTGGCATGGCAGCTTAGTATGTGCACTCGCAAAGATTTGTCTTTGATGCGGCCGCTGGACATGCGCACTCTAGGAAGAACCAAACATACAGCTATTATAACTTCCAACGGAAGACGAAATGAAATTCAAATATCGTATGGAGCGCACTAAATTCTGTGACGTCAAGAGAAACGAACCGAAAGGAGAGTAGAAAATATATTTTTTTTTTAAATCAACTTCACTTGACATGTTTTAGTTATGTACTCCCGATTGACCAGTAGAATAAAAAAAAATGCAAATTCCTATCCAGGAGTTCACAGAATATTTGCATCCAAAACTTTTTTTTTTTAATTGTCATTTGCAGTGTGCGAATACAGTTGTGCGGTTTAACGAAATCGCCGGCGGCATTCGAGCTTTTATCAGTTTTAACTGTTGAAAACAATAACTAGTTCTTGACCGATGCGCGTTTCTTTCGCCATTTTTTTTTTCACGGATATTCCATGTATTATCTGAATCTGTACGCGACTAATATTCAACTAGTTTGTATTTTTTTTCTAACATTTTTTAACTCGAACACATACCACAGTATCATTATAAATCTACCATGTTACGGAAAAGGACTGTATATGCCAACATTAATTTTTGTACATAAGACAAACAAAAAAGGAGAAAAAAACATTTCCCTCTGTGCCTGCTTTATTCCTAGTTCAAAGTCCATTCTGAGCTGACCAAAAAAACCATTCGACGTATAAATGTACAACCCTGATAGATTGATTTATCGCATTTCATTCTGTAAAAGGATGTGAAAATATTAATTTGACCCGGACTAGCTTATACGCTGTTTTGTGTGAGTGTATTTTTTGTTCTCAACATTACAGAACTATCAAAAGCCTGAGAATCCTGGACCCCACGTGACAGGGCAGCGCAATGTGATAACTCACGACATCCTGGAGTTGTTGGTTTTTTTTTTTTTTTGCCTTCAGCTCACTTTCTCCGTGTCTCTATGGGAATGTTCTTCTTAAAGCGCGTGAGCCCAAAGGTGATAAGACATTGCCAGAACCTTCAGAGTGGCAGATTTTTTGCCTAAACATTCGCATACCAAAATGTTTCCTGCACTTGCCTGCATTGTGGGTTTGGCCACGTCATCTGTCACTCTTTCTGCTGGCAAACTGTTGTTGTTGTTTTTTTTATTTATATAAAATTATTTTATTTTAAAACTCTGCAGCTGTTTGGCGGACAAAACGCGTGAGAATTTTCTGAAGGACGTAGTTGGGAATTGATTAAAAAGATGATGGTACATTGTCACGTTTGAAGATGATTTAACTGATGGTTGTTTAGCTACGATCTCACCCTTCCGATTTGCAGCGATTTTACAAAAGCCGAAAGAGGATGATTCCACGCGAACGGGTGGCAGATCCATTGAAGCTGCGGCTGACAATTCGGCCTGCGTGCGTTCGTTGGGTGTTTTTTTTCGGGGGGGGGGGGGGGGGAAATTTCGTGACTGTAATTCATTTAATAATACCATTATGATATAACTGTATGGGTGAGAAAATACAAATTCTACATGTCTGTATGAATGCAAACTGCCAATCTGTTGTTCTCTCTCTCTCTCTCTCTCTCTCTCTTTCTCTCTCTCTCTCTCTCTCTCTCTCTCTCTCTCTCTCTCTCTCTCTCTCTCTCTCTCTCGCTCACTCTTTCTAAAATCAACTTGCAGATTTCTGAAGGAGGCTAGAATGTACAAGTTGATTAGGTTGTTGTTTTTTACAACATTCATTCCGGATCTTTACAAAAATCACATTTTGAGAATTTACAGATATTTTTCTTTTTTTTAAGGGTTCTTTTCCCATTACATTTTTTTGTTTTTGTTGATGAAAATAATGTTAACTGGTTAGGCTGTGAGAGGCTGCAGTGAAGTACCCCGCAAAAAACCGCCGACGGCGCAAAGTGGCCATTATCGTGCCAACCGCAATTTAACCCAAACCCAAACTCAAAAACCCTCTCGCTCTTGTTCTCTTTATCTCTCTGTCTTTCTCCCTGCCCAATTACAAATTAGCATCACACAGTTTCTTCCATTAAGCCAACAATGCTAATAACAACAAAAAGCATTTTAAAAAATGTTGTAAACGCAAATGTAATGATAATTTAAGATATATATATATATACTTATGTTCTACAATTGTATTCTGACAAAAAAAAGTATAAATATAATAATGTTTTCACATAAGGTTTTCTTTAATGTCAGAATGGCTATCTCGCCTTTCACTGTTTCGTTTAGTCTTCAGTTTCTTTTGGGCAAAACGAATTCACTTCTTAGACCAGATTGACATCTCTGGCCCTGCCATGAACCCAAGACATTAGTACATTCTCACAACATTACCGTAAAAGATAACTTTTTTTTCCAAATATTTTTTAAACTTCTTGAAGAATGTATATTTTTCAGTCAATAAAGGGGAGTATAATATTCGGGGGAATATTTAATGCCTATTTGCATACGTATACGTCATAAAGCTAAAATCGTATTTATTATAAAAGGACCTAGAAAGACATTCCATGTAAAGAGAAATACTTCGAGCCATTCTGAGATCAATATCGGTAGCCCTGTCTTTGTTTGCTCATCTTCTCTGTGCAGCAAAACTGGCTGCATTTTTTTGTTTCTATTTTACTTTCTTGCTCACATTTCCCAGGAGAAAAGGCCCCTATGACAACAGCGCCGCATTTGCATAAATGTATTCAAAATGTTTAAGTGTGACAGACCCGGCATCAAAATGAAACGACAGAAATTGGCAAAGAGATCCCTGAAGACAATTTATTATACAGTATGCCAATAGCGATACGCTTATCTGTAAATTACAAGAGGGTATTTTTTTTTCGTTTTGTTTTGTTTTCATCAAAGAGCAAACTTTTAAGTTCAGAATCTGAAAAGGTTTAAAAAAAAGTATAATTACCGAATGAAATGTGAAAAATGCCGGTCGTATTTTTTTTTTCTTCAAGTAAATGAATTTTGACAACAAAACAAAAAAAAAGTAAGTCTCGGATGAGCTCCTAGAAATTTAAACTTTAAAGTTTCCTCTCCGTTTCAAAAATTAGAAATGGGGTTAGGCGCCCAGTTAGGACAAAGATCTGTCAGGGTTTATTATTTCTAGTTGAAGGATTAGTCACGTTTCAGCACAATGAGCTTTTATTACTTATATTACTGGCCAGACTTGCCGCTTCAGTGGCAGCCGCCGACGATCGACTGTCTTCAAAACACAACCAAACGAGTTAAGTGCAAAACTTTTTCCAGGTCTATACAAGACAACTTTTTTTTTGGAAGTTTACCACTGTGTTAAAAATATATGAATCTATTTAATTCTATGTTAAACCTGACAGCTCTGGATACCAAATACATGTATAAATTTTTTTAAAAAGTGTACCCAAACGGACCGTGAAGGGCGCAAAGTGGCCGTTATCGTGCTGACGCGCCGTAAAACCCTAACTATAACTATAACTCAAACGTACCCGTCGCCCAGGAGTCGGGATTCTAACCCCAACAGATAAGAAGGAATCATTAAGGCTGGAAGAGTACGGACTTAAGTTTGTTTTGCGTCGGTTTTGTCTTAGAAAGAAATATTATTCTGACGTGGACCCGCAACGTGTCCCTGTCCTTTCTAAGAGAGGCTAAGATCTACAAATTGATTTAATAACGTTTATACTCGTTTACAAAACTTTTTTCAGATCCATAAAAACTACTTTTGAAAACGTTACCAGTGTGATTAGTTTATATGAAAATATTTAATTCTATAGTTAAACATAAAAGCCCCGAGTACGAAACATAAATAAAGAATTTGCACGCAAATATACTGTGAAGGGCACAAAGTGGCTGTTATCGTGCAGATGCACTGAATTAATCTTTGTATGGCGTTGTGTGAGCAAATTACTATAAAAATGAGGGTGAGGTCTTCCCAGTTTGATAACCGCTCTCCCCAGAAGAGATAGTATTCTGAGCTAGAGATATGCAGCCGACTCTATGTTTACGTAAAGCTCTTGTCGAATATGTCAAAAATGATGCCGTCCCCGGGACGCTGGTGGTGGTACCGTTGTCTGTGATGTAAATTGTCTTATCTTTGTGGGTACAAGGGTGAAAGGATGAACTTTGGTGTTTTGATACACACCGCTGATCATAAACGATTAGAGTAAAAGGATCGGCAAGTGTCTGATAAGATAGCTCTCTAACTGAAACTTTTTACTTTCTGGTTTCAGGTCAAGAAATGTAGTTTATTACCCTTTCAGACTGACAGAATTAGATGTATAAGATACGGCCACAGGGTCAAGATAACTTTTCATCGCGCCAAAATTACGCGGTTCGTCGTGCTGTCATCACCAGGGGGAGATAAATACAGATGCATGGAAAAGTCAGGCCCTTAATACATCCTGTTCACTGCGGTGCAGATTGGTGCAACCATTTGCTGCGCAGACGATGGATGCAGACCAAAGTAATCTTTCTGATGAGCCGAGTTTCAGGATCACGTGACCTTAGTTCTTGTTTGTTCTAACTCCACTTTTTGCACAACTGAGACATTCGACGTTAAACACCTGCGTCTTTTGTATTTGATTAAAAAAACAAAAAGAGCGACCATGTGAAACAGCTTGGGTTGTGCCACAGCGCGTATTAAAGAAGTGCCAAAGTGTGCATTATGTTATACCTCTTCTATATACCAAAGAATCTCCAGTTGTGGTTGTTCTTGTCTTTTCAGAAATTGGAGATACAATAAACAAGAACTAAGCAGATCAATCGAATTTTTCATCAGATCAGTAAATCTTAGGTCAATAAATTTGTTATACTTCTTTGAAATCTTTAAAGGTGTAAAAGTGAAAAACCAAAAATCACATAAACTAATAATTATTTAGAAAATGTTCTTAAACATGGCTAAAACAAATTTTCTTGAAGATTTTTTTTAATTCGATTTTCTTCTTTTAGGATTTCAATATGTCCCAGAAGCCACATCTATGTGGCTTGTTTTGTTGTTGTTTTTTTACACAAACTATGTAAAAAACTAGAATCTCTAAAGACAGATTAATGACAAGCTCGTGTTTCGTGCTGAGCGAGATCATTTAAGCCGATCAAGAGCACAAACTGCAGCGGAAGTTGCATCTCAGTGCTTGCCGGAGACTCTCCGATCTCGCCACGCGCCATGTTCATGATGTTATCCTGGCATATAACGACTTTAGTCAGAAACGGCAGAAATCTGGCAACACTGCACACGGACGTAAGGGGGGGGGGGGGGCATATCGGCAACGGTCACGCATATTGTCGTATCTGAAAGTCTGGCCGATATAATTGGAAGGCTGCATGGTAAACTGGCGTATCTTGGCGTTTACAAATGTTTCTGGAGAAGAGAAAAAATGTTAATGTCTTTCTTGATCTGACTTAGTAGTTAGATATTAGAAAAGAAAAACGTTATTTAACCCTTACTTTTCAGAATTTAACCTCCAACTTAACCGGTGGGCTGTCAGCATTCCAGAAACCTCAATTCTTGAACAAAAGATGGGTTAGACGATAACAGTTTTACAAATTCCTAAAAATTAAAAATGATTAGAAAAGTGTAAGACACAACCACAGACGTTGGGGTGCTTTTTTTTTTTGTTTTGTTCTTCCTTTTCTTTCCAGTTAGTTCCTTGTATAACGGGCGCCTTCAAACCCGTAATAGAAACTATTGTGAGCATTGGTTTCAGCTGCCTGGCCTCTACAAAAATCGCCTGATGGATCCCTTCTGTCTGTATCCAGGAAAAAAATGTACAGAATAATGAATTCCCTCAATTTGTAACACATTTTTTTTTTTAAAAGTTAGTATTAGGCGTCAATGAATTAGGTAATGAGACGTCATTTTTTTCCCTTTCCAACTTCAGGCTGCTTGTCCGCGATATAAAATTGGCTGGTGACGATAACGATTAGAATACAGGGCAGTAACACCCCCACCCCCCCGGAACCCCAACCACACCACAAGGGGCCATGTCTTACTCGTAAGTTGCGTCAGGTAAGGTAGATTGGGTGAAAAATGAGGGGCTGCAAAGACGTTCCAGGCAGGTCTGATGTCACCTGATAAGGCGGCACCTGTCCACGTCATTCCGTCAGAGGCCAATGGGGGTGAGAACTCACGGCGGCTACAGTGACGGCAAAGGCCGATAATTTGATGTACGAGCAGTCTGGCTCAATTAGTTTCACTTGACGAGCTTGAGATGTCAGATTGTGTCGGGGGTAGGCCCCGTCGTGGCCTGTAAGTGGCCGTTTCAACTTCACTCTGTCCATGTAGATGAGTGATCGAAGGGTGAAATGTATGTGGTACCCATGTCTCGTCTCTATGAACACATGAACAAAATAATCTCATGAATGATTTTCAGCCACCAATAAACAAATAAATCAGCACTGACATCGAATTCACCAATATCAAAATGTAAAATCTGACGTTAGTCACACGATTTGGAGACGGTTCTAATTTACTGAAATTGTACTACACGCTGCAAATTTGCACTTTTTGAAAGAGTCGCTTTCTCATTTCTTATGATTCCGCGAAAAGTGGTTGTTAAAATAACTTTTATACTCGTTTACAAAAGTTTTTTTCAGATCCATACAAAACTACTTTGAAAACGTTACTAAAGCATTTATACTCAACTGTCTCTGGCATTCTTTGTTTTGGTGCAGATGTTACATCTCAGCCAGTCAGCGATTTGCCATAACGGTGTTAAAATTTCAAGATAATTAGACTGATATAATACTGGTATCAAATACTGGCCGATGAAGTATCATTTCACATTGGGAAATACACAAGTATTTAGAGAATTTGAGTTTGGAGAAAGTATGTCGAGACGATAACAGCACACTGTGCCAGGCAACGGTAAGAAGATAGACAGAATGTAACAGAACGATAGGATGGGTGGAGACCCTTCCAGAAGCGTCCATCAACCACCAGCAGTATTTGGACAAAGGGAATGAAGAGAATTGGGGAGAGGGGAGGGGGATGAGCTAGCTTGCACCTGTGAAACATAAGCTGCAGTAAATCAGGAGTTATCATCTAAAAGAATCAAATGTCTGATACGTCAAACAATGCCTCTCTTACCTATGCCATTTCATCACAAACGCCCGGCGCAGACTGATCATATCTTAGATAGATATCTCTAACCGCATTTTGTTTTTGTTTTGGTTTTTTCCCTGCCTCCCTCTTTTCCCATATATTCGTCTCTCTATCTCTCTGTCTCTCTCTCTCTCTCCCTCTCTCCATCTCTTCGTCTGTCTGTCTGTCTTTCCTCTGTCTTATCTGCCTGTCTCTCTTTTTTTCGCCTTTTTCCTCTCTCTCTTCTGTCTGTCTCGTCTGTCTGTCTGTCTGTCTGTCTCCTCTCTCTCTCTCTATTTCTCTCTCTCTCTTTTCATTTCTCCCTCTCCCTGTCTTTCTCTCTTTAATCCCTCCACCTCCCCCCCCCCTTCATCTATTATCAGTTATTCCCTGTCTGTCTCTCTTTCTCTCTCCTCTCTCTTTCTTCCGTTCCACCTCCTTCCCTCCCTCTTTCTTTCTCTCACTCTCTCACTCACTCTCTCACTCACCCTTCTCTGTCTAGATGTATCACAGATATACCACTCACACTGTCACAGACACGAACATTCCTAGCATTTTTACGTCACCGACCCACCCCTTGTCTGTTTCTCTTTCTAGCAATTTCTACAGGTTTTCCCACCCATATCCTCTTACACAAAGTAACTGATGTACTGTCATCAAATTCTCACTCCACCCAACAACACAATTCCACTGAATGAGAATACCCGGAGACATTCATTCATTCCTAATGAAATTGTCTCAACTTGTGAGATATGCCGGGTAATCAGTCAAGTCCTGTTTATTGCAATGTTTCTCTTCCTCTTATGACTTTCTTAGCGCTTAAGCTATGTTCCCATCTGTATGGAAACGGAAACGTCAAAAACCTTTCAAGTAGTAACATAGAAAGAATGTTTTCATATGTACGGTCAAGCCGCATCCGTTGCCATTTCCGCTTCCCTCCACATGAAAACACGGCTTAACAGCGCAAGTAAAAATTGCAGCACCGCAAAGTTCATTTTGTTCACTGAATACTGAATAATGATTATGATTTTCCAAAAAAGCATGCTTTCGAGGATTATTTTTCTCTAATAATCTCTCATTTTTCCTTCCATGTTCAACATCTCCCGCACATAAAATACGTATGGGCCGTATAGTAAGAACTCAAGAAATGTATCCTCCATCCATCGATCCATCCATCATCCATCTATCCAACAATCCATACATCCATCCATCTATCGACCCACGCACTCATCCATCCATCCAGCTTTCCATCCATCCATCCATCAGTCTTTTCATCCATCCGCCTTTCCATTCACCGATCCATCCATCCATCCATCCATCCATCCATCCATCCATCCATCTATCCATCTGTCTGCTAACTATCATTGTCTATCTGTGTGCCATTTGACCTACAGCCGTTGATCTACCGAAGAATCCCATCTTTCCTCTTTTACCCTGCCTCCCCCAATCTCATTTCCACTCCTATACTTTTAATATCTTTACGTATTCACCTGTTATCAATACCTGTTTACATAATTACAGATAATGAATATCACATTATGATATCACTACTTCTATCTGTAAGTCGCTTTCGCTACCTCATCATCCTGCATTCTTTTGCGTGGGAGAGTGTCAGTGTAAAAATTCCTCCCACGCATTTTCAACTCCAAATTCTAGCAAAGCCGTAAAACTATCCTCACCATCAGCTATTTTTGTCCACA
>OZ007576.1:14537801-14592801 GCA_963931925.1 Onchidella celtica | reverse complement strand
CGTGAAACAAAGTCCTGGCATAAGTGGAGCTAACCGAATAAATAAACCATACAAACAATGTGTGTAAACACGCTTTAACCCCAACATTACGTCTGTCTGGTACTCTACAGTACGGGGCAGACTGGAGCCCGGTGCTACACGTTCAGGGCGTCTAGCACGTGTGTTACGGCGCAATGCCGGGTTAGAGGGAAAACCCCGTATAGGCCGTCCAACACCAAGTTCAAACTGTTTATCATGGTTTTGTGGAAGGCTGTTGTTACTTGTACGTACGTACCCCAAGAGTTTTGCGCTAAGGAGATCGTATGCATGCGTACCTACCCTTAACCCTATCGTTATCCTCAACCCGAATTCTTATCGAATCCCTAACCCTGCCCTTTACCCTTTCAGCCCAAAAAACAGGAGGAAAACAAAAAGAAAATCTGAAAGAATAATTAATCAAGGATAATACTTGGAGGCGTCAGCACTTGGAACAAGAGGCGCTGTAGAATGAAATGTGTTCTCGGTCTCTGTCTCTGTCTCTCTCTCTCTCTATGGGATGTATACCATATTATGTTTATATATATGTGTATGTATATGGGTAAACAAGGTGATATTTCTGGGCTTTAAGCGATACTCATTAGATCTTTTGCATCCTATCAAATAAGATAAGTAAAAAGCAATTCTAATCGTACTTTACACAGACAAATTATTTACATAGCGCTGTAAAATTAATCCGGGGACATAAATAATGACGTAGGAAACACGCAAACTGGTCAGGTCACGTGGCATCTCGTAAGTTTCCCATTGGCGATAGGATTGATATAGAGTTCAGGTGGGTGTTTTTTTTTATTAAATGTTTATTTCAGTTCGTAATTAATTTTCATTGGAATTGAATATGCCACCATACTGGCCAAAGGCAATCACAGCAAGAACTGAAGACCTCTGATCTCTGTCCTACGTCATAATCCATTGACTTGTCCGTTTCAAGATCTGGCAAGAATGTTGTTGCATAAGTCCTAATGGACGGTTACAAAGTAGATTGATGGGATAGGTAAAAGGGTTGAAGGAGGGAATCAAGGGGAGAGGAAAGAGAGAGAGGGGTTATAACTGCTGCTTTTACCCACATTCCCACATATCGCTAACTGCTGGCTGTTTACTGGTTGTAGATCTAAAAATCTGATAGTTGTTGTCATTGTTATTATTTATTCTGCTGTTTTAGTTGTTGCTGTTGTTGTTGCCAATATTCCCATACTTTTTGGTGTGTTCAGAATGGATCACAACCACACACACACTTAGGGGGAGAGATAGTGGGGCAGAGGGGGGGTGTTGAGAAAAGAAAGAGGAAACGGGAGACAGAGAGAGAGAGAGAGAGAGAGAGAGAGAGAGAGAGAGAGAGAGAATGCAAAAATACGATAATTATCAACCCAAATTGTATAGTTGCAATAAAAACAGAATGGGGCTCAACACATTAATATTATGCAGTCAGTCTAGAAACTACTATGCGTCAGTACATGCGCTCATTTTACACTGCACCTAATTAGACATTTCCCTCCCCATCCCATATGTTTCACCTCCCACGCACCTACTACGATAGCACCACCATCAGCACAATGTTAAGATGCCCAAAATGCCTGGGTGTGGAGAGAAGAAAAACTGATGACTAAACTAAAAGACACTGGTGAACTCGGGATCTGAGATGCTCAGAAACGATGCCACTTTTGCGGGATTTTTTTCCTCTCACATTTTAACTCCAAACAAGATACGTCTACATCCAAATCTTCACTCATTTCCTTCATATCTACCACCCTACCCTTGGTGTTTTTTTCCCACACACCCACAGGTGGAAGATTCCAGAAACAAAACACCCAGAGCTTTCTGAGTTATCAGTGGAGCAAAGGGAAGCAAGTGAAAAGGGCAGTAATTAACATTGTGTTCCGATCTACAGGTGAGTGCCATTGAAAGCCAACACGCCAAAACATGCTCGTTAAGATTATCCCAACATAGGCCCAGCATACCCAGAATGGCTGAAGGAACATAGCTCCACACGCGCTGAAGGTGAAGCCAAAAATCAGGATACCGAGGTACTAACGACCCTTCTCTAACGATTGGCTCTGATAGGCAAATAGGTCTAATGACATTCCAGGAGTCTCAAACTGTGCTTGATGCAGTGGTTTCCAAACGAGCATCTGGTGACACTTTCCTGATAGCACACAGGTCTAATGACATTCCAGGTGTCTCAGACAAAAATGTTCAAACAGGTATCTGGTACCAGAATTAGTTTTTCAAAGGTCAAGGGTTCAGATCTCCGCTTCTCTGATTATTTCCCATATGTCTTTGGTGCATAATCGAGTTCACAATTTTCCCCGCGAAATCATTGTCCCGACACACATCCCTCATGCTCGAGATGATTACAATCTCGGGTATTTCACCAAGTGTTTAAGTCTTTATTTCAGGAGGTTTCGCTGCCCTTGGCAATTACACTTCACTTTTTCTTGTTTTATGTTTCTTGTTGTGCTAGGGATTCGTTGTTTTTTTTAGAATTTTGCCCGGGCAGCGGCCTTGTACGACCTGCTCTTCACGATTTCCAACTGCCACGGTATCTTTAACGTGTGCAACGTCTACACGGGCCCTCCGAATTTTTCGTCCTTAGCGGAGAAGACCAGGTGCTCGATCCTACCTACCATGGGATCAGGGACAGGAAAAAAGGAGAAAAATCCCCCCCCCCCACCCCCAACTTCAAACATGCCTACACCGACCGGGATTTGAACCCAGTACCTTCGGCATGAGAGGCGAGCACCTTGCCTCTAGACCACAGTGCCCCCCCCCCTTCGCCCCCATTTCACCACAATAAGGAGACTGTGGTTTTAATACTAAGTCTATATTTACTACACTATCCACTGGGTACTGGGCATAGGTTTGAAACCCATCGTACTAAAAATGAACCAAGGTTGCTGTTAAGGGGAGCCGAGTATTTTCCATAGAAAGCTTTAGCTGAACGGTGATCACAAAGCAGTATTTTCTCTATTTGGCTTTGTATTTAGAAATACGTTCTCCTAGCAATGGTCAAAATGAACAGTGCATCCACACAGTGCTCACTTGCCTTCATTTTTCACAAGCTTGTATTAATAGCGAGCGTACACTTTCAACTGCAGAGGCACTATCCTGCCATTTCTGAACATCCCCGTATGAGGGCTAATGAATACGGGGCCATAACACTTTAACTATCCCGCAACTTCAGCAAAGAACATGTCTGCAAATCGTCTTCCTTATCTCCGCACGAGCCCAGAGCTCGCGTCTGGCAAATAGTGGCCTTTAAAACATAAAGAAAAGAAAAAAATCCCCTATTTTTTCATCCATTAATTATTTATTTATTCAAAGCTTTCAAAAACTGACGAGAAAAAGGAATAGGACACGCGAATTAAGTTCGTCTTTTCTGGCAAATTATCGGTAATTAGGCACAATTCCAATATCTTCAAATAGCAGCCGTCTAGCCAGATTTTTTAATATCTCTTGATCATTTTAAACATTTTCGTTCCAGATGTTATCAGAAGTTTAGTGATGAGCAGCATCTTTGGCAGTGGTATGATAATTAATCTACATTCGTATCTTGTTCAATCATGAATAATTAACATCCTACAGACAGATCCAGACCATCTGTGATTCAGTTGCTCAAACAGAATGAAGACACGGGGCCCGAGCAGTGAAAACAGGACATTGGCCAAGGGTTTTGAGTTAAAGTTTGGGTTTGGAGAAATCACGGCGACACAATAGCGGCCATGAAACGGTGCTGGGAAAAAGCAATTGTCGAAATATCATAAACACCACAGAAACACTGTGGGGTCGCAGCAGGACTATAGGCAATTCTGTCCCCTCTTTAGTTTGCTTTGTATCGTTTGGGTTTTATTTCTCACGCAGGGTTTCGCTACATACAACTGTTTCTTTTTGCCCAATTTTGACATAGGTAAAAGCAAGCATTGACAAAGTATATCAGAAAGCAAGGGACAGAATGAGACCCCACCAGAAGCACCCACCAATCCACCCACCATAAAATCAGAAGTTTGAGTGACGAAAGCATGTCTGCACGACAACAGTCACATCGTAGTAAGAAAAAGCAAGTGCGACAAACAGAATATTATTATAGCAGATCCATTGGACGGAATGTAAAACCCTTCCCAAAGTGTCCACCAGCCAGTGAAAAATCACCAATATTCCTGAAATATGACTCCATTATGACTAAATCTGATTTAACCAACAGATTTCACCAGAAGGGGCGTCACATATCTGTCTATATTCAGTCACAAGTTTGATTTCGTGTGTTACAGCAGAAGAAAAAATTAGCGAAGCAACACTACAATTCCATACACAGAGTTGGCAGGGGCCGAAAAATACATCATACTCGCCCCTCCCCCCCCCCCCCCAAAAAATCGGAAATTGACCACAAGTAGGAAGTAGAATAGCATTTTGGTTGCACTGCCAAAAAGAAAAAAGTGAGCATTTTGACTCCAGGACCCAAGTTTTTATTACTTAAAACTATTCACAGTATATTCACAATATCGGTTCGGTTATAAGCGCAAATCCTTAGTCAGCACTATGCCTGCCGATCATTTAAAGAATTATTTTCTGAAATTGACACTCAACACATCTTGTCGTTTTTGAAGGAGGTCGAAGACTACACGTTAATTTCACAGATTTTTCATCATATTTACAAAAATCATATTTCAGATAGACACATACTTTACAGTTCCGGCCTTTTCCCGTTAGATTTTTAATTCCACTTACTTTGATCTCCTCCGAAAGCTGAAACTAACTCAAAATAACGCAAAAACAAAAAGTGAAGGGCTCAAAATGGCCGTTATCTTGCCGACGCGCCATTAAATCCAAAACTCAAACAGAAAACTCGGAACTCAAGTCCCGCCATGCACTGCACTGCACTGCACTGCACCGACCCAGTCAGAAATAAGACAATTATTTTCAGCCACCCCGGAACATTTCTGCATTAAAAGTTGTACAAATTATCTTTTCCCTGGGCCGTTTCTTTTTTTTGTTGTTTTTGTTTACTGCCAGTAAACCAAGATTTTATACTCCGCCTGTGCACACCCCACTAGGGCGTTGTCTGAAAACTGGCAGAGGGGGCAAGAAAGTGAGAGATTTACCATCTTGCGGCCTAGGCTAAAATAGATCACACACTGCATTAAGTGATATCTTGGGCCTAAGAGCTCAGGGTTGATTTCGTGTGACGGGATGGTGTTTTTTTCGTGGACGGTGTGGCCTGGGGGGGGGGGGTCCTGGAGGCAAAAGGGGGGGGGGTGGAGCCGGGACGTTTAGAGGAACATAAAACAGATCTGGAGGAGAAAAAGAACGAGAGTCAACAGAAGAAAAAACAACACAAAGGCCTGGCTCAAATGAAAAAAAACAGACGTAGGTCACGTTTTTTGTTATTCTTTTAACTTTTGAGGAAATCAAGTGTTTTCTGTCATTCTGTATTCACAAACCTTTCTGTTTGTGGCTGAATAATCTAATCTGCAAAGGTTTCTTTGCCCCTTTTCTGAACAGCTTTTATAATAATAATAATGATGATGATGACAATAATTATCCTTTTGAACAGATTTAGTTTGATTTGAAATGAGTGAACATTAGCGGAGCTTCTGGGTTTTTCACTTGAGCCTTCCTCCATAGCGGTTCTGGAACAGAAACAAAGAAATGAAAAACGGAGTGGGTTTTTTTTTTATTTGAGGTTGGGGGGGGGGGTGGGGGGGGGGTGGAGGGCGGATTTTTAAAAAAGTGAAAAAAAAAAAAACAACGCAAGGACAGAGAGAAGAAGATTAAGCAGAAAAGCATTGTTCTAGAACGAAAACGAGAAGAAAAAAATATATATATAAAAACCGCGGTTACATCCCTCTATCATTTTCGTGTCTAAATACGATCGCTCACAGAATCTGTTCCTTTGGAGTCTCAGCTTTCCTCCATTCTTTTCTCATTTCTCTTCTTTTTTTTTTTCACTTCGTTTCGTTTCGTTTCGTTTCTTGCTTGCTTGTTTTATTTTTTTAAAACTAATTAAGTTTTGTCTTCCATCAAATTCCGAGCTTCTGTTTAAGTTCTGATTTCTGTCCATCTTTCTATTATCCACTCGTTGGGTACCCGTAGACACATCCTCTTAGTTTTCTCTCCCTCTCCCCACTTATATAAATACGCACAAACACACATAGGCCTACATACACGCACACATACGCACGCTCTCACATGCACACACACACGCACACACACGACCCAAATATGCATACAAACACACAAACACCCAAATATCAAATTTGTTTATTTCCAATAATACATGCCAAATGTACCCGTACAATTATCTTACTGGAGAAACCATACATCACATTGTACAGAAGCGGAAATAAATGCCTACGGTCCTTTTCATTCTTACCCTCCAAATCTGCTTCTCTGGTGAATATTAAGAGTTAACACAATATTGTTTCACTTTATGCTAGACTCCCTCTGTCGTACTTCCTTGCTCTCAGTCCCCACACATCAAAAGAACCCATGCCACTGCTAACACTGCAGTATTTTTCCTATACATTTTGATTCGATTTTACTCAGAACATACACACAAACAAACACACAAACAAACACACGTAAACATACACACAAGCGCGTCATAATTATTATATCAAATTTCTTTACCTTTCAGAAGAAAACAAAACGTCTTAATGGTATGAACATAATATTATACTCTCTTTGCTATGTAGAAAAGTATAACCATAATGTTCTCTTTGCTATGTAGAAAAGTATAACCATAATGTTCTCTTTGCTATGTAGAAAAGTATAACCATAATGTTCTCTTTGCTATGTAGAAAAGTATAACCATAATGTTCTCTTTGCCACAAGAAAACTACGCTTTCATAAAGTAATGGTTTCTATCCGGGCTCTCACACCGTTGTCTCCAAACACATACATTATATATAGTTATACATGCACACGCACCTACACGCATTCAACACCACAACCCTATAAGTTAATGACATCAAGTGCATTTCATTCCGTCTCCAATGGATGAAGATGTGATATATATTTTGTTTTTGTACAGTCTGAGATCTTGCTTTGATAACTCGCTGTTTGATGTGAATTGGAGAGGGTTCAAATCTGGGAATTGCAGAACACTTGAGTCCGTTTCTATTTAGTCTAAGTCAGAGGTTTTCAACATGAGGAAGGGGTGGGGGGGGGGGGAGGTTGCAAGCCCAACATACTTAAATCTCTTAGGTATAGAAGGGTCTCAAATTCAGTGTGTATGTGTGTGTGTGTGTGTGTGTGTAAGTCTGAGAGAGAGGGAGAGAGACAGACAGACAGACAGAGTTTGAGTTTGGAGAAAGCATGACGAAACGACAACGGCCACCTCGTGCTAGCAAATAGCAAGACGATAGACAGAACGCCGCAGAACGACAGGACAGGAGGAACCTCCCACCAAGCACCTGAGTCAGAGAGAGAAAGAGAGAGGGAGGGAGAGACAGACAGACAGTAAGACAGACAGAGAGAGGGAGAGAGACAGACGGCAGACAGACAGATAGACAGACAGACAGAGAGGGGGAGAGACAGACAGACAGGGAAACAGATAGGCAGACAGACAGATAGACAGACAGACAGAGAGGAGGAGAGACAGACAGACGGACAGGGAAACAGATAGGCAGACAGACAGACAGACAGAGACAGAGAGAGACAGCAGGTAAGCAAGGGAAATAGAAGGATCTAGCGTGGTGATCGAAGTTTTCAAAGGGTCGCCAAACTAAACCCAAAGTATTGAGAACCGCTGATCTAATTGAAGTACAAGTTCTGTTTGGCACCGCCGGGTTTTCAAGTCTGCCGAGAGTTAAAAATATGCATATTTAATGTTACATGACTCAGTGATAAAAACTTCATTAATTACACGTAATATCTGATTCATGTGGAGCTTTGAATACTGGAGAATTTCGCAGGTTCATTTCTCTATACTGCAATCGTGAATCTGAGTGAAAGGCAATGAGTTCGTCTGAGTTCTGGGTTTGGGTTTTCCGGCGCGTCGGGATGATACCGGCCACTTTGCTCCCTTCACGGTCTTTTTTTGGATATCGTGTTCAAATTTGGTATACAGAGCTTCGTCAATTTTAAGTTTCACAAGTAGAAGTGAATCAGTTATAACATCGTTGATTCAGAAGGTCCATATCCCGCCCGGCGGTGGGTTTGTGGTTTCGTGATTGTTGCTTTGTCAAGACTCCTTCAAAAATGCAAATATCCCGTAAAGTACAATTGTTCTCAATGTCTCTCTCTCTCTCTCTCTCTCTCTCTCTCTCTCTCTCTCTCTCTCTCTCTCTCTCTCTCTCTCTCTCTCTCTCTCTCTCTCTCTCTCTCTCTCTCTCTTTTGCTTTCTTTCTTTTTTGCTCTTGGTTTCTCTTTCTCTCTCTTTCTTTCTCTCTTTCTCTCTCGCTCTGTATTTCTCTCTCTCACACACATACACACAAGATATGGAAACAAGTTTAAAAAAACTGCAGTGATGTCCTCATGCGAACAACTATCCAAAGCAGCAGGCATATTGGTTTCTTAAGCAGTTCATCAACATTCTGCCTGCATCACTGGAGCTTCAAAGCATGCCTTGGTCATATTTTATATTAAGCAACATTATCTCACTTTGCCCTTTCCACATTTAATCAGTAGTAGCTTCTATAAGAAGACATTGGTTTCTGGAAGGCTTACGTCTAGAAGTTTCGCCCAGGATCTCACTAACTGTCAGTTCCTCCCCCTCCCAAAAACCCCACCCCTCCGCCACGACCAATGACGGGTATCGAACTCGGCACACGGTAGCCAGATTTTCCCTGCTGATACTTCGCCCTGGGCTGACCAATCTCCCCGGGGAATCTCTTCTTCCTGACCCCCGGGGACCGCGATAGATAGGGATTAGCCCCCGGTAATCCTCGCCACGTGAGCTGGTGATACAAGCGTCTACCCCCTTCAGCTTTTGTTCCTTGGGTTCAATAAGCTTCTCTTTTTTTTCACTTTTGTCTATATATCCTGAGAGGGGCGGGGGAGGGGGGGGGGTGGAGTCTGTCCCAATCTGATTGACCTGAGATGTTTTCCAGAAAAATCCCTGTGCTAGATTTAACTATCACCTTCGTCTGAAGGTTCTACAGTACCAACCCAGCTAAACTTTGGATGGCTTTGTTTTTCGGGGTGACAGTTTGGGACGAGTGGTCAAATTGGGTTCCATTTGTACCGTAAAGCTCTAGCAAAAGTGTAAGTGTTTGGTATGGGTCATGATCACGTTTGGTTCATCGGCCATAAGAACATAATTACTCGATGGCAAAATGGCAGCAGTAACGTGCTTGGAAGATGGCAAGAAATTGATGACATAACAGCCGGTGGTGACCCAGTTGCTCAAAGAGGTACTGAAGTCTTAAACAGTCGACAGTCTTTGCCTATAGAGTGGAATAAAAATTATTTGCTGGAGGGATAATAACTTTTGCTTGAAGGAAAGATTTCGAATAAACCGTACTTGTAGGAATAAATTAGACTGAACCGTGCCTGAATAAACTCAGTTTTTGCATGTTGAAATGGTTTTAAATAACCTGGTCTGTTTATATTGTAATGCCCCTGTTATTTCCCTTCCCCGGGCTTTGTTCCCCATGACAGAATAGGCCTACATCTGACGTCACGTGAGAGATAGTAAAGCTACCAACAGAACAGCACGTGGTTTTCAGCTCGCTGCATGCTCTATCTCAGGCCAGGATACCTGACGCCTTCACGCGGGTGGAGTTTTATTGTAATGGCAGCAGGAAATTTCACGACCAGGAAAGTAAGAAACGGGGGGCAAAAACAAGGCAATTGGTCGTGTTAAATGGTGAAATTTTGTGTCAGGAACTCACCGGCTATGAGGTAAAACAGCGCCAAAGGTGAGTAGAACAGTCTGGAACCACCAAAGAAACGCTAATTAATTCTCGTAAAGATTCTGAGCAGAGATTAAAGGATTTTGTTCAAACCCAGGCTGTCTTTTATGATTCTGTTTTTTTTTAAACACTTCTCTGATTTCAAGTTAGCTAGAACCTCCTGTTTCAGCATCTCGTTGGCCCCAATATAAAGTCACACGTGCCAGAACCAAATCTCACAACACAGTTTGCTAAAGACAATGAGAGCATTTGAATGGAAACAGACTGAAGTGGAATTAACATTGTAAGGATCTGCGGAAATACGAGAAACGAGAGAGGAAAAGAAAGGACGAGAGAGAGAGAGAGAGAGAGAGAGAGAGTCAGACAGACAGTCAGACAGACAGACAGACAGACAGACGGGCGGACAGATAGAAAGACAGACAGAAACAGAGAGACAGGGAAGTAGGAAGAAGAGCGAGAGGGAGAGAAGGAGGAGAGAGAGAGAGAGAGAGAAGGAGGACAGAGAGAGAAGGAGGTGAGACAGAGAGAGAGAGACAGGGGATGATTAAGAACTAATAACTATTTTAAAACACACGTGTAGAACTTTTAAGACTGTGGGTATGTAAAAACAGAAAAACTTTTCACCAATAAATAAGCCAACAAATAATGAAGACACTGAAACAAGGGAGAAGACGAGTGAGACGGGACATAAACAATGTGTGGCAAGCTGGCACGTTCTCAAGACTAAACGATAATGCCAAACTATGACACGGATATCGTACCTCGTCTTTTTCCCCCCAATAACTAGACAGACAGAGTGTGCTCGCCCTCCATAATGATCACTTTCTACATCGCTATTGTCATGTTCCGCGTCAAAGATGCGTGCGATTGGCGGCTTGGCCTCATTACCGAAACATTAGATCTTGCCTTGAACGTCACTTTCCCCCCCCCCCCCAATTTTGGCCTCCCCCCCACCCCCTCCCCCCTTTGTTTTTCCCTTCCCCCGTCACTGAAAAATTTTGTAAGGTACAAGTTCTGACATCCCGGGCAGTGTTCTGGACTAAACGGCACGTCATCATTCTATAGCCTGTTTGTTTATTATGGTTTGAGTTTATCTGGACAACGCAAATTGATGACGAGACGGTCACGTGACCAGGCATTCCCAAGACCAGTTAATTTCCGAGCGCCGGAAAGGAAATTGTTTATGGCCGTTGTGGCTGCCAAGGAGACGGTTTGATTATTATTGTTACTATTATTGTTATTAATATTCTTATTATTATTACTGTCTTTATCAGTGTCTACCATTCCATTGCTGCAAATAAAGCCATCTCTAGACTTGTATTGTGAACATATCAAGTTATAATAGCCAGCGTGGAAACAGTTCTATGAATAACAGGAGAGACGATTTGATTGTTATAATTTTTGTTATTGTTATTGGTGCTTTTATTAGCGTGCATAGCTAATTTGATACTCTTCGAAAAGGCCTCCCTAGAGCTGTGCAGCTGACATACTAAAAGTGGTCATAGTCTGTACAGTTTCATAACTTACAGATAAAAGTTGCTGACAAAAAGGAGTATTTCCGATGATGTGGGTGATGATGTTGATGAAGTCAGCCTTTATTTTCTTTTTATCTTTTCCCTTTGTTGAAACTGTAGTGTATGTTGGTGCAAGAGTGAGAGACTGGTAGGAAGACGTTTGTGCAAGAGCGACAGACTGCGTGGTAAATGCTGATGCATGCGTGACAGACTGCTAGGCTGATGTTGGTGCATCTGCTAGGTAGATGTTGGTGTAACATTGAGAAACTGACAGATACAGAACTGGGTATGATCGATATGTTGTATCAGACAAAATGCCAAAGTTGTAAGCCAAAACCTTACCAGATTGTTTTTCTATGCATCTTTCTCCGCGTTTATGACAGAAAATTTGGTTGAATTATTCATGAAGGCAGAGACCGCATCCATCTCCAGAGTTCTATTTTCCCGACCGATTCCACTGCCAAAACATCAGATCTTTCACCCAAATTTCCCGTGTCCAGAAATGTATCCGACCATCGACGTGAAGCCGAGACATTTCCACTGGGGCCCGTATTGTAAATACACCACGGATACTCTTAGACGATGGTATAGTAGAGATTGAAAGGCAGTACTGAGATGGATGTTATCATGCAAATTACAGAGGGTTATTTACTCCAGTGATGCTTTTACTCCGATCACAACCAATTCAGCCATAGAGCTCAGAGACATTTCTCTATGTATCAAGTCTTTGGCGTCTCATTTGCTGCCATTTGAAGAGAACCTTGGCATGCATAGAGTCAACCGTTTCGTTAGTTTCAGCTACTGTGATAGACCCATAAAATTAATGTGTTCAGCCAAAAGGCCCCGAAACTACTCATGAAAAAAATTATGAAAATTTAGATAAGTGTAAGTTAGCTTGCCGATTCATGTGCGCATATTAATATGACAAGAAAGACAGCTGGTACATTTTGATATTTTCACAATTTCGCCAGTTTGAATCGGGGAAACATCGTCACCACGAGCCGCCATTTTGGGGAAGAACTGGAAACTAAAATTAGGTTAACATAATTATTATGATTGTGCTTGGTAGGTGAAAAATGGGAACTTTGCTTGGTAGGTGAAAAATGGGAACTTTGCTTGGTAGGTGAAAAATGGGAACTTTGCTTGTACGTGAAGTGGTTTCGGTGTCGTTGTTTTGGTGTATTGTTTGTTGTTTTCTTTCTTTTTCTTTTTTGTTTAGTTCCAGCTGTTGTTGTTTAGAGCCCCTCACGACATTGTCATTTTAATTTCTCGTAGTTTCCAGTTCTACAGTTTTCAAAAAGAAAAGAAAAAAACGTTCATTTAAGAAAATTCTATTTTTAACAATAGGTTGTCATTTTGGTGTGTTGTGGTTGTTGTTGTTGTTGTTGTTGTTTGTGTGTGTGTCTGGTTCAAACGACAATACGTTCAAGCATGTTATCGTGATGTCATTTCACAAATGAAAAGGGTTTTTGTGGCAGCAGAATGAAACGTAATCCCTAACCCTAACCCTTGCATTTTACCACAAATTCACAGTGCATAAAATTACTATTATCACCCCGCTTCGCCACGTGACCCAAATATTATCGAGTTACCATATTTTACCGTGCGGCTCTCAACAAGTCAGCAGTGGGACTTATCCTTGGCTCACAAGCTTTCCCTTTATAGTTGCCGTGTCCAGCAATACTCACTCAAGACCCCGACCTATTCCAGCTTGATGTATCCCACCATAAATATTCTGATAGTAGCCACAAATCCTCAGCCAGATTAGAATCATCTTCTGTGTATGACTGCCAATGTTATTACATTATTCAGTCAGCCGGTGCAAACGTGACATTTAGATATATAATATATATATATATCACCATTATACTTTATCGTGGGACGGGGGGGGGGGTGGAATAGTAACAGTTGTCAAGTGGAATAGCCGGCCTGAAAAAGGAAAGAGGCCGGGGAGGTGGGGCTGAGAGGGTATGGTTGGGGGAGGAGGCAGAATGAGGGGGAAATGAGAGAAGGGGAGGTTGGGGAGGCAGAGGTTGAGGGTAGAGTGAGAGATAATGAGGCTGGGGGAAGAGTGAGAGAGAGTGTGATTAGGGGAGAAGTCATGGTTCCAGCTAGCATCAGAAAAACTATGAGGGGGGGGAGAGGGGAGGTCTCGGAGGAGGGTAAAAATAGATAGGGTGTGGCTTCGAGATGATTTAAGAAAATACTGGGAGGAAATTATATTTATGCTCTGGAAGCAGTCATAGATCTAGCTAGATGTAACCCAGATTGGCACTGACCCGGAAACGAGATAGAGAGAAAGTTGGTTACCAACACAGCTAAGATACGAGACTTTCACAATATACAGAGTATAATTTTTTACGCTGTTTTTTTTTTATTATTAAAGATTATGCCCAGTTTTTATCAGCTCTTTGATGCCTCAGCCTTGGTCTTCAATGCCCCATTCTTGGTCCGAGTTGGCTGAAGTCCGAAGATCAGGCAGGCGATTTCTCAGTTTCAGAGGATTTCGTTCCGTGGGCTCGAATGTGCGTATGACTTGAAAGTGTTTCTGACGCGTAGTTTGGTCATTTCTAGAATCTAGGAGTCCTTATCACTGAGTCAGGTCTAGTTTCCCTTAGTTTTGATTCAGGCTTGAACATCCTTTGAATTAACCAGTGACCCTGACGTCTTTTAGTCTCGCTAGTGTGCCAGGTCTTTTTTTCATTCCATAGTTCACAAAACTGAGATAAAGCGGACGACAGTGTGCTGTGGGCCTTGGGGATCCACCTTGGAGGGGAGTCTTAATGTACAGGCTGGTAACCTAGTTAACACCAAAACTTGAAGGAATCCGATTTGGAGGGACTTCCTAGTGCACAGATTGGCAACCTAGATAACCTGGAGTCATATCACAAAACTCGAAGGGATCCGGCTCGGAGGGCCTTCCTAATGAACAGTCTGGTAACTTCCACAATCTAGAGTCCTAACACCAAAATTTGAAGGAATCCGACTTGGAAGGACATCCTAATACACAGTTTGGTAACATAGATAATCTGGAGACCTAACACTAAAACACGAAGGAATCCGAATTGGAAGGGTCTCCTACTACACAGTTTGATAACCTCCATAATCTGGAGTCCTAACACCACAACACTAAGGAATTCGACTCGCAGGGCCTTTTTGGTACACATTGTGATAACCTCTGTAATCTAGGAGCCAATACACAAGAAATTTTAGGGATCTGGCTTTGAAGGGCTTTCCTGGTGCGCAGTTTGGTAACCTGAAATCTAGGGCAAAAGGTCGTAACACAAGAAATGACTTGAATAATACAGCTGGGTGGAACCAGGAACCAGTGCTGGGCTGATGGGAGATATTCGCTGCCATAGCAAATCCTGACAGATTCTAAACAAGATACAATGTTTAGCTAAGCTCAGATAAAGGATTTCGCGAAATGCAAGAGGCGGCAGGGAGGTGCTGGGAGGGGGTCGACAAGAATCAGCTGAGGGAGATTCGGTGATAAATACACGTAGTAGAGGAGGGCAGGTTGATTAACGTCAGTATTGTTTAATCCGATACTCATTGGCAGTGCTCATGACGATCCACTGACTTAATAAGAATACTAGTAATAGTATCGGTATTGTCGCAGTCAAGATCATTTGTGTGGAATTGATGATAAAGTACAGATTTACGATCCCAGCCCACAACTTTCGAATACGAAACCTAAAATAGAATTTGATTCGATTTTTTAGTTTTCCTTTATTGTCTCGTTCCTTCTTGCCAAGACCAAGTTTTCTTTTCTATGTCAAAATGCGGCAAAAAGGAAAAAGTTGTATGGGACGCACATCACGTACACTGTAGATAGTTTTGCAGATATGGGCAGTGGTGATTTATTGTCTATTTGGTCCATTGTCTTATCAAACTCTGCGATGATGTTCTGAACCCGTTTGTTGTCCACTGGTGTTTGTGATATGGATTTCATGTTTCGCTGCGATGATTAACATTTCCGTTCCTTTCTCCTGTTATGCCTTCTTTTTTACTCTCACTCTCTGGCTTTTTCGTTGTCTTCTTTTGAAGAATAAAATAAATAAATAAATGAATAAATAAATAAATAAATAAATAAATAAATAAATAAATAAGGTCTAGTAATGATTCAAGCTTTCGGTGAACCGGGTCTGTGGATTCATGAAATAATTATTTTCTGACGGGGACGAGCAACGCGTTTTGTCGTATCTGAAGGAGGCCCAAATCTATCAGTTGATGTAACAGATTTTTATCATAATTATATTCAGTGTTCATTTAGGCATTACTTTACAGTACTCGCCTTTTCCCGTTAGATTTTCACGTTCACTTTTGATCTTATTTATAGGAATCTGAGGGTTGAAGGCTAGCCCAAATTGAGATAACCAGGACATCGGGAAAGGCGTAATGTGGTTGTTATCGTGGCCTCGTGCCGTTAAACCCAAACTTAAACTAATCGAGGGTTAAAATGTGAAAGCTTTGCAAAAAACGCCAAGTTCTGTTTTTCCTAGAAATCTGTAGCAGATCCGGGCACATACAGATAGACATATATACTTCCCAATCGGGACCATCAAAATAGAACAGAAAAAAAAAAAAAAAAAACAAGTACATGCCACATACGACTTTATAGTACCAAACGCACCATTACTCACTGCGCGTGAGTACTGAATGACGTCACCCAAAAAACAGCTGCTACCCCTCTCTCCTCACCCTCCCCCCTCCATTCACCCTGACATCAGCAGCATCAACACAGAATTTTGCACACAATGAAACCCTCAACTCCCAGCAATAGAAATCGTATTAACCCTATGTAAATAAGCACTTAACCTTGTTTTTTTTCTCTCTCTCTCTCTCTCAGGGAGAATCCATTGTTTTTCACTGCAGCCTGCACACTTTGGGAGTTCTCTGTTTTACATCTCTTTTAATGAAGTTGATACTCGTGGTTGGCGAGCTACAAACGTTTCTGAAGAATATGGGGCTGTGAGGAACATGTGTGTGTGTGTGCGTGTGTGTGTGTGGGTGAGTGTGCGTATGCGCGTTCGTGTGTGTATATGTTTCTTTTCTTTCTTTCTTATTTTGGAAAGGAGAGTGAAAACTTTCTACATTGTTTTTTTGTTTTGATTTGGGTTATTTTTTCCAACCTTGTGTGTCGGTGTGTGTGAGAATGTGTGTAACAATGTGAGTACTTAAATGTGTGTGTGTGGGAGGGGGCAAAGGGGATGATAGATAGATAGATACAGACAGGCAGACAGACAGGTAGGAAGGCAGATAGACAGATAGGCAGGCGGGGAGGCAGGTACATCGATAGATAGATACACACAGACAAGCAGACAGATAGATAGATAGATAGATAGATAGATAGATAGATAGATAGATAGATAGATAGATAGATAGATAGATAGATAGATAGATAGATAGATAGATAGATAGATAGATAGATAGATAGATAGATAGATAGAAAAGTAGTTAGACAGATAGATAGATAGATAGATAGATAGATAGATAGATAGATAGATAGATAGATAGATAGATAGATAGATAGATAGATAGGTAGACAGACAGACAGACAGACAGACAGACAGACAGACAGACAGACAGATTGATAGATAGATAGATAGATAGATAGATAGATAGATAGATAGATAGATAGACGGACGGGCGGACAAACGGAAGGACGGGCGGACGGACGGACAGGCAGACAGACAGACAGACAGACAGACAGACAGACAAACAGATAGATAGACAGATAGATAGATAGACTTTCCGATTAACCGATCTTCTTTGTTATTGTTGTTGTTGTTATGTTATTATGAAACTTTAGCTTCTTCATGTGCACGTGATGTGTGTTTACAATATTCGTTAGTGTGCACGCCTGAGTGTTTCTGTGCTCACGTGTGTGTCCTACAGACGTGTCACGACCTGACATGTATGTACCGATCACACCCTTGACTAATCTCTTGCCAGGCCGGCGAAGAGTGTGTGTGTGGGGGAGGGGGGGGGGTGAACTGCGACTGTTTACACCAGACAGACAGAAAATGTTCCCACATTATGCAGTGCAAAAGATGCTCGCTCATAATCTGAGTTAGACTGACACTAGAGTGCAAAAATTCAGAAAACGTCCAAAACCACTGTGTGACTCACGCAGGCAGCTTTTTTCTAGTCAAGTCGATCTGTTGTGTTCTCACTAACCCGCGTAGTATTCTGTGATGAAATATCTGTGTACTTAGTCACCGATCTGAGTAGTGCAGTAGTAATATAACTGTGCACCTAGTGACCGGAGTACTGTAGTAATATAAATTGAACATCAATTGACCAGAGTACTGTAGGAGTATAACTGTACGCCCACAGACTGACCAGGGTACTGTTGGAGTATAACTGTACACCCACTGACCAGGTGTTGTAGTAATATAACTCCACACCCACTGACCAGAGTACTGTATGAATACAACTGCACACCCCCTGGCCAGAGTACTTTAGTAATATAACTGTACACCCACTGACCTTAGAACTGTAGGGATATAACTGTACACTCACTGACCAGAGTACTCTAGGAGAATGACTATGCAAACGTAGTACACCAGTAACTTGTAATTGTAGACCCACTGACCAGAGCACTATTGTAATATAATCGTATACCCACTGACCAGAATATTGCTGTAATATAACTGAACCCCCATGTGACTGAACAGAGCACTGTAGTAAAATAACTGTACATCCACTGACCACAGTACTATAGTAATATAATTGTACACCCACTGACCAGGGCACTGTAGTAATAAAACTGTACACCCACTGACCAGAGTACTATAGTAATTTAATTGTACACCCACTGACCAGAGTAATGTATAATTATGTAGTAATAATTTTAAGTGTACACCCAATGGCCAGAGTGCTATGCTAATGGGGTATCTGTGACCATTTCCACTTTGCTGTTGTATTTGTTGCTGTTGTTCTTGCCGCGGTTCTCCACTTGACATGAAAACCACCGCTTAGATTACTTTCATGTTCCAGAATCCCGCACCGACCAATGTAAAACGTCTCCACCCTGCCGCTGACAGGAACAGCCATGTATGCAATTTAGCAAAGAGATTACCCAAGCCCCCAGCCCTTGTAGAGACCGGCTGACGTGCTAGCATGCGACATTCCGATATGCCGGGCCATGGGTTTTGATTTACTGGCGCATGCAACCATCGCCACGTGCATGCGCATTTATCAAAAACTGTTGTTGGTTTTTTTGTTTTATACATCTCTTGTGGAATGCGCTTTGTTGCCTTCTTGTTTTCATTTCTAGGTTATCACTGTGACAAACAGACGCATTCTCCTTCTCTTCTCCGAGTATTTCTTTGAAATTCAATCGGGCTGAGAGATATCTGGTATTATTATTATTATTATTATTATTATTATTATTATTATTGTTATCATTATTATTATTATTACAAGAGCTAAGGTCCCACAATGTATAAACTGAGGCGCAGAAAGAAATTTCCTGTCATACTTTTAAATTCTACTCGAAGGAAATGCGTCTTTATTTATTTTTCCGGCTCAAAATGTCGGACCAGTTTCTTCTCTTCAACTCAGTTGTGATTAAAAATCAACGAAAGTATAAAATAATATAGCGAACTTCAAGACCTTTTAAAATATGCCCGCGTGCATCGTTACATCTTTCTATAAGTAATGCAATATTTTGTAGAAGGCAGTGGCTACTGCCTTTGTAGAATTTAATGCTTAGCGGTTAGAAAGCCTTTCATGATTAGTGGTAAGAAACTCCTCAGGTGGAGCAAGGCAGATGGCGATCTTCAGAGGAAGAGTGAATTCTTTCGTGATTACATCAGAGACCTTACTTCCTTTATATCATTAGTATTACTTTATTAGTATTCATATTTCAGTTTTTTGTTCGATCCTCCCAAAAAGCTCTCGCATAGGGCTGGTGACGCCTTTACAAGGGGTTCTTGTGTCAAAAATCCAACAAGTAATAAAAAGAAAGAATGTTTCTATGTGTGCCCAAACGGCGTTCCGGTACACGTGAAAATATTCTTTCAATTTCACTACTCGAAAGGTGTTGCCGTTTCCGTTTCCGTACATATGAAAACTCAGCTTTAGTCAAGTCTTTTGCGTCTTCTTTTTGACTCGGTACGGGAGGTCTCCCTCCCGCCAACTGACTCAAGACCGTTTTGACGCGCCCAGACTAGTACGACAGACTTGTTCTAGTTTCCCCAGTGCGTGGAGGTTCCGTTTGACAAACTCGGTAGTTCACATTCACGTTTCATCCTAAACCAAGACGAAACAGATCTGACTCAATGAGCCATCAGCTTTAGACATGTCTGACACGTCTGAATACGGTATAAGATCTTGCATTGTCGCCCCATATACTCTGTCCTCGTATTCACATTGTATGACCAGAGACACAGAATACCGAGAATTGGCAAAATTTGGCAAAAAGAAAAAGTTGCATGTAGCCAAGCCTCGCGTAAAAAAAATAATACCCAAACGATACAATGAAACACAAACTAAAAGAAACGACCGGAAATGGCCTACATTTCGGCAACAGCCTTTTTCAAGGGATAAAAGAAAAACAAACAATTGGAAAATTGAACTGATAAAACAATCGACCAATAAAAGATTTGAGTATGAAATACAATATAGAATCTAAATAGAATACATTGTATATCTACTTAGCTGTCAGTTCTTGCTTGTATTGCACTGGTCAGCTAGTGTGCGAGGCCTCATCGAAACTCAAAGTTGTGACGTCACCATCCGACTGGACAGCCCGATCAAAATCAGCCAATGCGTGCCGGGCCTTAGTGGTTTTGTCCACAGCATCCGCTCCGCTCCGCGATTTTACGGAAAATGACTTAATGAAAAAGTTAAACACTCTTTGCCTCTATAGCAGTGAGAAGCGGAGCGGAACGGATGCTGTAGACAAGAATACACAGCCAAACGTCATTTTCCGTAAACAGCATCGGAGCGGAGCGGATGCTGTGGTCAAGACCACAATCTCCCATAATTATAATGCTTTACATACAAGCCCCAGCAGCAGGTGTAAATTTCTGATTGTGGTTCAATCGCTCACAGAACACAACATCCGCCCACGGCATCTCAATGCAAAGACAAAACACCCATTACTTCTATTCCCTAGTCCAGACAACATCATCTTCACAAAACTCCAGGCATGCTTCTTTTTTCGTATGTATGAGTTACGAAATATTGCCTCATTCCTGACACCCTCAAGAAGATCCCACGTCTTTTAAAACACCAGTTTCAAACACCAGTTTCAAGTAGTTCTTTTTTTTTTTTTTTCGTTTACGTATTTCCTGTGACATGCAAGATAGATAAAAACTACAAGATTTATGGTAAAACTGTAATTGTTTATCATAACAAAGATAATCTAGCAATGTCATGCGAATACGAGGTAAATTGTCAGGTAAGCGGCGTTTCCTGATGTATTTTGACCAAAATAATATTTATTTTGGGTTCGCGTTTTTTGTTGTTGTTTTTTTTTTTACTTTTGTTTTGTCTGGAATTTTTAAGATCTTGATTATGCACTCACTCTTAACTCGTTTACAAATTTGATTCACAGAAAACTCTGGCAAAGGACGGGCTTGTAATTCCCGCTTGGCGTGGAGTCACGTGATCCAACTATGTGTGAGTTATGGCTCTTTTGCTCTCCTCCCGTCAAATGTAAATATTTTCCACAATGATTGCAATTTGGCTCCCGGCAAAACCCGGGTTTTGAAGGGGTGATTACTCTCATGAGTTCCTCAGTTATGATGCATGCCGGTCTTCCCTCTCCAGGGCCCTGAATCCCTACATCTTTATCTGCATTTATGCCCCCTTGCTTGTCTTGATGGGAACAGTTATGAAAGGCGGAATCATCTGATTTATATTTCGCCCATTTGGAATTTACCTCTGTGTGAAATGGGAAATTTTCCGATTGTGTTGGCACTGAATCGAGAAGAAACGCTGTTTGCTTCTTTTCTCGCAGAAAAACATTTGTCTTATACGCCAAATACGCTTCACATGTTCCAGTATTTTCCATATAAACGTAAACAGCAAAATAACTCTAAAGAAAGATTTTCGTTTTTTTAAGACTTCGGGAAAACAAAAAGTCCGCCACATCTATTCATTATAATATTATAAAGCTGCACTACCAGCAGCGTTGGAGACCTTCAACCACCTTGTTTTTGATTTAATGAGACATGCGCGAGAAAATATAGTACCCCCCCCCCCCACCAACCCCCACACACACACATGAAACCATTTGTAAAATATCACTGCGCAGTCTCAGAGATCCTTCACCCACCGTGTTCCTGATCTTATAAGACTTAAGCAAAATAACCTACCGCCTGCATGGAATCGTCTGTAAACTAGCGCTGTGAAGTCTTAGAGATCCGTAAACCAGGAATGTTTTCGAAGCTTGCAAGTAGCGCAACCACCAACCAGTGGTCTACCTTGTCTTAACATATCGCGGGTGTAGAGTAAAATTGTGGTATCTCCAGGTTTATGAATTGGGGTTCATCATGGCAATACTGTAATAATGATAAACTGCTTCTTGCAATGTTTTCGTAACTCCGCTATCTTTAACCAGTTCCAAGTTACAGAGTAGCAAGCAGTATTGTTGTATCTCCCTTAAAAATGAGATCATTGAGAGCAATATTGTGGTTTTTCCGAGTAAGCTCGCATTATTATAAACCTGGAGATACAACAATTTTGCTCTATACCCGCGATATATCACTGAGGATCTCGTTCAGCTAAGAGTGAACCTGCAACATCTGAAGTCCACTCACGCTGTGTAAACGTGTTGAATAAGCCGTCATGCGCCAGCTAGGTTATCATCCCACGTGTGAGGTACATGGCTACCAATCACTACCGCGGCACTCACCAATCAATACCACCAGTACTCACCCTCAGACTCCCGTCTTAATCATCCCATCTGTTCGCAGGTACAAGCAATAATAACTACCCTAGAACTCCGGAATGGACGATTACCAAGAGTATTACTTCCGAACGGGAATGATTACGAATACAACATTTAATTTCGGAGTAGCCAAAACAAAGAAGACGCAGGGTTAATTCTTTAATTGGGAAATTAATGAAATATTTTTGAAAGGCCCAGAAAGTCTGAAGGGTCGCAGCAGGACTCGGAACTTGCGGTCCAAAAAACTTTCAGAACGGAAATTATTGTCTAGTTTCCTGATGTTTGTTTCTCTGGTGAAGATTTGCGATACGCCATGTGACCAGCTTAACTTTTGTTACAAAATGAATTTTGGAGGGCAGTGTTTCAGGGTCAGGTTTTGTGGGGAAAAAACTACAGATGATTTAATACGTCGAAGAGATGTAACAAATGCGCACTTAGACACTAGTTTAAAATGCTTTGTGGCACTTGTCAAGCTGTTTCACAGTTCCGAGTTATTCAAACTCTTTATCAAAATACAAAAGCCGCTAACGTTGAACGTCGAATTTCTCAGCTGTGCAAAAAGTCGAGCTGTAACAAACAACTACTGAGGTCGAGAAAAACTTTCATCATATACACAAAATTGTGGTCTCCGAGCCAACGAATAATACCTCTATAACTCCGGATTTGAGAATTACCACATTTTAAATATTTAAGCCTCTGAGAGCTAACTTTGGCACTATGATTCAGTGTGCGTTGGAGCAGAGAAATGAAATGTGGCGTGAAATGCTACAACTGCCTTCTCTCCCCGCGATTCAACTAACGGCCTTAGAATTCAGCCAAGTCAGCGAACATTTTTACAATCTGCATCACTGTACATCTCAACCAAAGGACGCAGGTTCAATACATTTCTTTTATTACTCAGTATTTTCTTAATTACTTCAAGAAGCCGAACGTGCACGCACTTAAAGAAGGAAGAGAGAGGGCAAGAGAGGAGGTAGGTATGGATGAGGGAGACTGGAAAGGGCTGAATATTATTTTTCCGTACTCGAATCAGTCCCTCCGGTCTATCTCTGAGTTCCTCATCCCTAACCTCGCAGGTAAAACATGCCCCTTCCCCCCTTGCCTCTTCACAACCCCCCCCCCCCACCCCCACCCCCATCTGAAAGGTCTTACTTACTCTGGTTCGCCCAGATTTGGGGATTCCCAAACTTTCGTGTATGGCTTACCCCTGGTAACTTTTCCAAAGGTAAATTTACCCCGCACCCTGTTTTGTTCAGTGGCTGTTGTTATAAGTACGCATGCACCTCAGCATGCACTAGCGCACCTTTTTGCGCTAGGGGTGTGTAAGTATGGGTACCTATCCGTAACCCCGTCCTTATCCTCAACTCTAAATCTTATCAAATCCCTAACCAGGCCTAACCCCTATTCTTTCAACCAAAAAAAGGGGAGGAAGAATATTAAAGCTGTTGGCAAGGAACATTTCGGGAAGAGCTCTCTAGCTCTGGAGTCACAAAAAAACTTTAAAACAACATCCTTGTCCAGTAAGTTTACACTAGAGTTGCTAATACAGCAACCGACATAAGGGACATTTTCAAATACTTTTTAAAACATTATTATTTCAAGTTCAAATGACAGTAAGGGGACCTTCAAATATAATCTTACACCTTTTTGGGGACTTTTTGACCCCCCCCCCCCACCCCTTCTTACACTTCACTTTTCTTACATTTGCTTCCCCCCCCCCCCCACACCCCTTCTTACACTTCACTTTTCTTACATTTGCTTCCCCCCCCCCCCCCTCCAAATCCCGTAATGTTACAATAATACATGCAATAATTATACATTGCACACGTACTCTTTCTTACAAATGAGGGAAAAATGAGACTCATGTCAAAGTGAAAGTGTAACATTACATTGGTTCAAGATACCCCCCTCCTCTCTTTCTTACACTTTTCTTACAGGAGACAACCCCCCCCCCCCCACCCACGAGGCGTAAGAATATATTTGAACGTCCTCTAACAATAATAACAGCACATAACAATGTCAATAATAATAAATATACGTATACAAAACAGTCCTACTTTTAATTTTCTTATCAACTTCAGATTTTTCTTTCTTTTTTTTTTCTTTTTTTTTTGAAAATTATAATTTAAACCAAAATATGTACAAGTCTAGACGCAGCAAATTTATCACGTGGATGCTTACTGTTTTTAACACTGTTATTTTATGAGCAAATCATAATTATTATGAAAGAAGAAAGGTATCCAGTGTCATTATGGAAGGCGTCTTAACTCTGAGCCTTAAATTCAATAAAATATCATCTTACGCACAGCAGGACGTAAAGGTATACGTGGGCATAATTCAAAAGGTCTTGAAGTTCTCTATATTTTTTATACTTTCATTGATTTTTAGCCACAGCTGAATGGAACAGAAGAAAGTGTTCCGACATTTTGAACCGGGAAAAGTACACGCATTTCCTTCAAGTAGAATTAAAAAGTAGGACAGGAAATTTCGTTCTGCCAATTGATGATCGACACTTTGTTCCCGCAAAGGCTTTTTTACTACGCAACGTAGAGAAATGAAACGTGGCACATGTATGTAAAATTTATTAAGCCTGTACGTGTCGAGCTCATTTTTTCCCGAAACTCTTTACTTTTCCCAGAAATTCAGTTATAATTATCAGTTATCAATTCATGATTGCGAATACGACGTGATAATGTACTTCCGTCAATTTCGTCATTTCCGCCTCTAACCGGAAATGTAAACTAGAGTTCACGATCCAGCCACGCCAAGAAAACTTTGATAGTGATACCGAGTATAGTGTTATACAGATGAGGTGAGTGCCATTCATTCATACCAAGAAAACTGTGCGTAAATATTTAGATCATTTTTTACGAACACATGAGCCCATGAAAAATGCTCGGTGCGCACTACTGTGCACTGTGTACTACTGTAATACTATCCTATCGATCTATTGATCGCCGATTTTATGTGGATGACCCAAAGTGTCTCGACATCAATGTCTTTGTGCTGATTCCTTTCGGTCTGGAGTGCTGAGCTTTGTTTTTTACCATTCGAAGAATGGGGCAGTTACTAGTCTATATAATAAAGCTACAACAAAACCCCTAATAGTCCTATGGACTCGGAAACTACACAACGCACCGACCTGAAATTTGGCACAAAGAATTATGGGATAGCGAACATTGTTCCCATCGCTATACACAAACAAAACCGTTTGTTATTTCTGAGTTAATCGGTAAATGCGGTTATAATTAAAGACTAAATTCACGAGAGCGTTTGATCCGAAATTTACGATCAATAAGATATTGATGTATGTTTCTAATAATAGCCCACTTCCGCCTACACATGACGTTATCACTTCCTGCGATGTGTTCACTGACAAACAAACTAACCCGTGCGCAAATCATTGCCTTGGCGGATGCCGACGGGATGCGCAGGATGTCAACGCGCAAAGGGAGAGCAGTAAAACTTATCTAAAAACAAACAAACAAACAAAAATAAAATAAAGCTAAAGGAACAGGCAAAATGAAGCAGGTCCATAATAATCACCCAGAACTGAAACTAATAAATCGATTTATCCCGGGCTGGGCCGGGCAACTCAGCTAGTAATAATAAAACAATTATTGCACATAACAATGTTACATGTGTATACAGAATTGGCCTACTTCAGATTTTCATCTCAACTTTCAGATTTTTCCTGGGTAGGACAGATACCCACGTTGAGCATCCCTGGACTAGATCTAGCTGCCAATATGATTTTACCTTCCGCTCCCCAGCAAAATAAAAACAAATGCCTTCATTACGGATAGAGGCGAGTCGAGCTGCAGACCGAAGCGATGGCCTCTCTGTAGTCTTGCCAAAACGCACGCCAAAGGTGCTCATACTCACTCGCTGGGCCGGCAGCGGATCTTCTTTTTGCCTTTCGATAAACACCAGTGTTTGTACCTGAGCAAAGGTACCAGTAACTTCATGCTTCATTATTTCCCCCCACCTACATCTGCCGTGTACAAAACTGGGCGCCCAGGCCAAAACTCAGAGAAGTCTGGTATTGTGAAATAGCGCGCGGATACGGTGCTGGGGGATAGCCGTACAGTGTAAACATACGTGTGAGTATTGGCTGTCATGCGCACATCTTCAAGTCCAGGGCAATCAGATGTTACCGCCGGAAATATTCTGCAACTATCGGGTTTTACTCCATGCCTTAAAGTACTTCATACATGTCAGCTGTTTGTCAAATCAACATTTTATGAATATTGCCTACTGATAGACTTCAGTCAAACGAATGAATAGACAGATAAGCAACTATCAGGCAAATAAGACATGGCTGAATACAATAATGTAAGTTCATGAATTATTAATTCATGTTGTTGGTTGTTTTTGTTTTTTTGTTTTGTTATGTTATGTTTATGTAATTGAGAGAGGGCGTCTGAAAGTGAGAGAGAGAGAGAGAGAGCGCGCACTAAAAAAAGAATCAGATAGACTGACACAGACAGAAAGTCAGAAAGAGAGGGACAGAGATAATGAGATAGTGAGAAAGAGAGGAGAAAGAAAGAGAGACAGACAGCTAGACAAAGACAGGGAGAAAATGAACGAGAGAGAGAGAGAGAGATAGACAGAGACAGAGAGCTAGAGAAAGAGAAGGAGAGAAAGAAAGAGACAGCCACTGCCAGGGGATGGCGGAGGTGGGGGGGGGGGGGTGAGGTTGCTCAAACTAGACCTTGTGACCAAACAAGAACAGGTGAAAGTAAATAAATCTATAATGACTTACAAAATGTAACCAAGCAATAGGAAATGTAACACAGAGATAAAGAAACGAGATTGCCAAATGTAATTACTTGAACACTAAATTAGGTCATGCCCTGATGATGAGCAAGCCAACATTGCCAAGATAAACACTGACTCTGATAGAGTTAACTGATTTGTTCCGGCAGACACATGTGTTAACTCTTTGTGAACCATCAGTTTTGCTTCAAGCTTAATAGACTATCAAATAAAACCAACAAATGTTCTGTATGGAAAGTCATTATGAGAATTCCCATTTGTTATGATAATAATTGTATAAACACTGTTATCAAACTCCGTGGATACTTGTGATCATAATATATATAATAGTGTTAAAATTAAATAAGTAGTGAATTTGTCAGTGGAGTGATGCATCGACAAACAGATGACAGACTGACAAAACGACAGATGGACAGACAAGCAAGGAGGCAGACATGCATGCAGGCCCAGACATGCAAGCGGGCAGGCAGATAGATAGATAGATAGATAGATAGATAGATAGATAGATAGATAGATAGATAGATAGATAGATAGATAGATAGACCTCCAACCGGGAGAATGAAAACATGAGAGAAAGAGCTAATTAATTGATGTTTAAAATGAATCTTGCTATTTGTATCACACTCCATTACAATCATGTAGCTTGCCATCCTTCATCTTTTCAAACTTTCGAATCTATTTACAGGTAAGTCTTTGGTTTTGTCTCACGGGTGGTCCAGAGTAATGTTCTCTTAACAACAGAATACGTCTGTACGAATGGAAGAATCTGACATCGCTTAACGTGGAGATACGCCATTATTGCGCCAGGAATACATTGAACACACCTGGTTATCGCAATATAGATAGCCTACGTCAGTCACAAATCTCACATCCTGGGTTAACCAAATAACGAGATATTCGTTTAAAGCGAATTGATTTGCACAATGTGTTAAAATTTCAGCATTTCGCCACGTTAGTTCTTGTTAGTTCTATCTCCATTTTTTGAAAAACGTTTAGTACGTAGAAGAGATATAACAAATGCACACTTTGACACTTGTTTAAAATGCGTTGTGGCACTTATCAAACTGTGTCACGGTCCCGATTTATTCTAACTCCTTACCATAATAACTAAAGCCGCAAACGACTTACATCGAATTTCTCGGTTGTGCAGAAAGTAGAGTTGGAACAAACAAGAACTAATGCTGTGATTAATTCCGGAAACGGTACATTACCCACATTTTAACAGTAAAGCTCTTTTTTGGCAACTTTTAAATAACATTCCCATGTCTTGTGGGTTGAAAATAAGGTAGTGCTATTTCAGCCAGGTAGTTATAATGACTGATGTTAGGGAACCGTGATGGTTTTACATAGTAAGCTCTAGATGATGACCCACACCAGACAAATTGATTTAACTGGCTCACCACCACAGGCCGCTCTCAGCGGTTCATCCGAAAAACATCTGCTTCAAATTACACTGAGAAATGTTCTTTGTTTGATTACTAATAATTTGACATTTTTACCATATTTCTCCAAAACTCCAATGCAGCTGTATCACTGATCACCGTCTTTCAGAGAAGACAATATCAGAACTGTGAAAGAAACTAGGTGGAAGTGAAATCAGTTAAATATTTTGAACATATTTACAAAATTCATTCTAGATCTATACAAAACACAGCTTGTAGACTGCAGATAAAACAATTTTATACCGGCCATTTCCGGTTATAATTATTTCTATTTATGAAATGATAAATAATAATAATAATAATAAATTACATTTATATAGCGCATTTCCAATAAATGCTCAATGCGCTTTACAAGTAATAAAAACTCATTCCTCTCTCTCCCACACTCCCTCTCCCCACCCCCCTCTCTCTCTCTTCCCATCACATTCTCACTCCTTCTATCACATGCTCTCTCCCCTCAGGTAAGTCAAGAAAAATAAGCCTGCTGGAACAAAAAATGCTTTAGCTGCCTTTTGAAACTTACTAATGATTTTGTTTGTCTCAGTTCCATAGGTAACTTGTTCCACATTAAGGGGCCAATATATGTGAATGATCGTTCACCATAACATCTGTATGATTTCACAGGTGTCACTAGCATGGTGGAATCAGTGGAGGATCTTAAACTTCTCCCTGGTGTATACAGTTTTATCAAATCTTGTAAATAAGAAGGAGCCGAGTCATTCAGACATTTGAAACATAGGATGCAGATTTTAAAAATTATCCTTTGCTTCACGGGGAGCCAGTGCAATTCTTTCAGGAGTGGTGTGATATGATCTCGTTTTTTGGATTTGGTTATCACCCTGGCAGCATTATTTTGGATTACCTGTAGACGATTCAAAAAATTTGTATGAATACCCGCTAAAAGTGAATTGCAGTAGTCCAGTCTAGACAAGATAAGGGATGTAACTAATGTTTTTGTGGTCTCTTCATTTAGATATTTTCGGACAAGGCTTATTCTTCTCAACTGAAAATTTAAGGATTTAGACAGAGATCCTACACCTGAACCCATTGACAAATGGTGATCAATAAACACACCCAAATTCTTTACAACTTCTTTGCATGATAATTCATGGCCATTGAAATCAATGGTGACATTTTCAAGATCTTTTGTTAATCGTGGGTTGTGGAATAGAACTATGTCTGATTTGTCTTCATTTAATTTCAATTTGTTTGTTGTCATCCACATTTTAATTTCCTGAACACATTGTTTAGTGGCGAGAGTCATATTTGACAGATCTTGAATGGTGCCATCAATATATATCTGAACATCATCCGAATAAAAGTGATATTGTAGTCCATGAGTTTGTAAAATACTTGCAAGGGGCTGCGTATAGAGTGTAAAAAGCACAGGACCAAGGACAGACCCTTGTGGAACTCCATAGTCTAATGCAACTTGTTTGGAAAAACTGTTCTTAATTTGCACTGACTGAACTCTGTTCTGTAAATACGACTTGAACCATAACAGGGCAGTACCCGACATACCAAAAGAGCGCTCAAGTCTTGTAAGTAAGATAGAATGATCGATTGTATCAAAAGCTGCAGATAGGTCTAAAAGGGTCAAAAGACACAGCTTCTTACTATCAATATAATCTAAGAAATCAGAGGTTACTTTTATGAGTGCAGTTTCGGTACTATGTTGAGCTTTATATGCAGACTGAAATTTTTCTTGCAATCCATTTATTTCAAAGTGTGCCAAAATTTGACCTAAGACAATCTTTTCCAGAATTTTTGAGACAAATTGCAAATTGGATACTGGTCGATAATTTTTGAAGTCATTTTCATCAAGCCCAGGTTTTTTCAATAATGGTTTTACAATGGCTTGTTTAAAGGAACTGGGCACTGTGCCTGTGACAAGTGACATATTTACTATTTGAGTAATGTGAGGTACGACAAGATCAATACAGGTTTTGAGTACATGAGCAGGCATGGGATCAAGGTCACACGTTTTTATAGTGGAATTATTGATACAGAGTAAAACATCTCTTTCTGAGACTGGACAAAATGAATCTAAAACTTGTCCAGTAAACTCAGGGAAATCTAAATTCTCGCTTGGTTCTAGATCGAGTGAAGAACGGATGTTTTCAATCTTGTTACTGAAAAATGTTATAAATTGATCACACAACTCGTCGTCTGACCCTATGCAGGGGAGGGGAGATCTTGTATCCTTTCCTAGAATGGTGTTGGTTGTACGAAAAAGTTCTTTGCATGACTTTACGTCATTAAGTTCATTGATGTAATGTCTCTTTTTGTTTTCCTCGATGACTTTGTTGACTTTATCTCGTTGTTTAATGTACGTGTCTCTATGAACTTGTAGTTTGGTTTTCCTCCACCTTCGTTCAGCTTGTCGTCGGTGTTGCTTGGCTTCTTTGATTTCAAGTGAAAACCATGGCGAGTATGGTCTGATGGAGATGTTTCTTCTTGTGAGTGGGGCATGTCGGTCGATTGCAGCCTTCAGGGTGTCATTGAAGGTGTCTGCATTGAGAGATGGTAGATCTGCCAGTGATTGGCTTACATCTCCTCGAAATGAAGATGTGTCTATTTTTCTAGTATTTCTGGATAATATACTTCTTTTCTTCTGCCTTGGTTTGGAGAGGTTCATGTCTGCCATCAGAAGGAAGTGGTCAGAGATGGCCTTGTCTAGTACTTGATGGTTTAAAATGTGTGGGTCAGCTGTGCTGGCAATCAGCAGATCTAAAATGTGACCACACTGATGGCGTTGGTTCATTGATTAGCTGTACTAGATCATGGTCGTGGAAAACTGACACAAGAAGTTTAGTGTCAGGAGCAGAGGTATCATCAAAGTGAAAGTTAAAATCACCAACGATGTAAAAAGGAGATGTCGCCTGCTCCAGATGAAAAAGTCGATCTTGAAACTCGGAGAAGAATTCGCTGCTCATGAACATGTTTTTCTTGTTGGATGGTGGCCTATAAACACAAACCACACGACAGATGAGTTGTTCTGATCTAACAATCGCAGTTATAATTATTTCTATTTATGAAATGATAAGGGATCAGGCTCTTTAAATCAAGCTACAGTAAGTTGCCCAACTACCGAAAAAAAAAAATGGTGCTAAATGGAGATCATCGTGCCGACCCGCCATTAAACCCAAACTCAAACTGAAAACTGCACGCAATCACTTTTCTCTTTCCTGTAATCATGCGCAATGCGCAAAATTCGCACCAAAACGAACTACTTCTTTCTTTTTTATTTGTTTCCCTGTATTTTCATTTACCACTTTATGTCCTGCCCGGCACTTAGAAAAGAAAATGATCGGACTTGCCAAAATCAGAAGAAAAAAATTAACGTATTTTGAAAGAAATATAAAAATACGCCGAAGTTTTTTATACCTTGTTTCTAATGTATCCTGCCTGTCATCAAAATGTCTGTTACACCCTAGAGATTTAAATACATCTTGAAGGAAGCTTCGCTGGCTAGATGGGAAAAACTGGCGCCTTTTATTCTATCTAAAAAGCCGAGAGATCTTAATTCCAGAGTTGCTGGTAGTAAACACTCCAGGTGAGAAATAGGGAGGGGCCGGAGGTAGTTGTGACCCGGCATGATATTTTGAGAATATACAAGTTTTGGGTTTTATGAGTGCGGAAGATTAGAGGGGTGGATGGGTAGGTGGCTGGGTGGATGGACGGGTGGATAGATGGATGGATGGTTGGGTGGATAGATGGGTAGGTAGATGGTCGGATGGATGGTTGGATGGATGGATGGGTGGGGTGGGTGTATGGGTGGCTAGATAGATGAATGGGTGGATGACTGGTTGGGTGGGTGTGTGGATAGGTGGGTGGATGGAAGGAAGGATGGGTGGATAGGTGGATGGATGGATCGATGGATGAATGGATAGATGGATGAATCACAAAAAAGTTGATGCTAAGGTATGATTCTTAATCACTTTTTATACCTTGCCATTTCCTCAGTTTCGCACTGACTTTATTTATTTATTTATGATTTATTTATTTATTTCTATTGGCCTACACTATATATCATGTTTCAGGATAGCATATTTATTTAAATGTTTAATTTTTAGTATATATTTACATATTTGTTTTTGTTGTTGGTGGTGTTTACAATCAACACAACGTATTTGTTTATGTTTTGTATGTAAATATTTCTTTACTTATTCATTCATGTATGCAATATTTCGTATTTATTTACTATCAACATTGCTTGTTTGTCTACGTTTTTATGTCTGATTATCTTTGCTTATTTATCTATTTATTTACCATAAAATTTCCATAAAATAATTCTGATATTTTGTTTTGATAAAAAAGACAAAAAAAGCCTGAAAAGATAACAACCAAATCGTTTTTGAGGAGTTCAACCATATCACACGACAGGTTCAGTGCAAAAACTTAGACGTTCAACTTCTCCCTTGACCTTCTCTCTGAAGTACAGCTCAGGGGCAGACAATGGCTTAGCCTCTCCAAGTGACAAACCGGATAGTTTCCCATGAATCTGACCGCGGTTGCCATCCCTTTGGAAAACCCCAATGTCCGCTGTCTTAAAAAAGGGAAAACAAAAGCAGAACCGTATACTTGATCCAAAGGACTTTCGGACAGATCCGGTGCGTATCTATTCCATTTCCCCCCTGAAAGCCGTATCTTCTTTCCGTCATTTAAGCTTGCTTGTGTCCTCTGGACACGTTCTCCTCGCGCTACTCCTTAGCGTGTACTAACTACGGTGAACGTACACGAGTTAAGTACTCACTTAGCGGCGCTAGAGAGCCACCCTCTTGAGATACACTTACCTAGGGGGGGGGGGGGGGCTCAGTTCTAATGTCAAGTGCCATTGTTAAGTACGACGATGGGACCTAATCACAAAATGGGTTTGTTTTATTTCACATCTCTCTCCTCCTCGCCCTGCCCCCTCTCAAAAGGCTGTTTCATTTTTCCCAGCGCGACCCGCGGTGTAGACAAAAATAATAAGACTCGAACGCAAAGGGACTAGATCTATAATTGGAGCCATGTAGCCAAAGTACTCACAATTAAGTTGTATGACTATTGGCCATTTTTCCCAAAAACCTCACTGAGTTACTTTTCTAAAACGTTACATTTCTCCTTCTTCATCTTCTTCTCCTTCTGCCTCTTCTTCTTCCTCTTCTTCTTCCTCGTTCAAGTTCAAATACCAATGGGACACGTTGGTCTAGAGGCAAACTGCTCATGCTCACCTCTCATGCCGAAGGTACCAGGTTCGATTCCTGGTCGGGTGTAGCCACGTTGGAATTTGGGGATTTTTATCATATTTTCCTGACCCTGATCCTGTGGTAGGTAACATCGAGCACCTAGTCTTCTCGGATAAGGACCAAAAACTGGGAGGGCCCGTGTGCACCTTGGAAGATGAAACTCGAGAAGAGCAGGCCTGACAAGGCCGCTGCCCGGGCAAAATTCTGATAAAAAAAAAACCAACTAATCCCTACTACAAAAACACACAGAGAAAAAAAAATAAATCAGGGATCCCTCGCCCTTCCTGTGAAGTTCCCAGTCAGCTGCAAGTTCTCTGCCGATCCCTATGGTTTTCCCATGGTATTTTTCTCAGTGGAGCATGTTTCCGTACTTAAAGAGCATCATAAAATAGTGGACAAGTCTGTAATATATGTGGAGCGGAGTTTGTTCACTATGAAGGGATGGTGCAGCCTTCAGTCTGTACATACATGTGAGCATTGAGCCGACAGCGTCCTGTTCGAAGTCTAAAGCCGTGTGTACATGACAATCTGTACGGAAACGGATACGTCAAAAATCCATCAAGTAGTAAGAAGAAAGAGTGTTTCTTTAGGTACGGAAATGGCACACGAAAACATTCTTTCTGTTTCAGTGTTTGAGGGGTTTTTGAAATGTACTTTGCCATTTCTGTTTCCGTATGTATATGAAAACACAGCTTAAAGATCGTACTGCGGACATAACATTCCCGGACAGTTTATTGTGGCCAATAAAATAAACCTGATCCCAATCCTTGCCCTAACCCAAGGCCTTAGGTCTTTGCTGGACTAATTGAATGGTGACGTCACGGCATTGAGTTTCAATGAAATGCGGAGTCTCACTGCAACAAGATCGTGACGTCACCAGACAACTACCGGGCCGATCAAACTCGTTTTACTGAAAGCCTTGGTTAGAATTTGAACCCCCCCCCCCCCCAAAATAATTTCACAGCGCAAATCTGAAACCTAATCTGGCCACCTGGCCAAAATTCTCACTCCGTAATTTTTATCCAAGTTCCTACTTCATGGAGTTCCTGAGTCCTAGTGTTTCATGACAGGGAGAAAGCATGGCCCGTGACAGTTTTGTTTATTGCTCGGTATCTCGTGTAATTATCAGTGTGGTTTATCGGGTAAAGCAGGAGGGTTATTGATAAATAATTGATTGTATCAGCAGTGGCCAAAAACATAAAACTGGGGTTTTTCTCTTTTTTTTTTCGGGGGTGGTTGGCCAGGGGGGGGGGGTGGGGGACGGGGGGTAATGTGAGGACATCGACCGTTCTGGGGTCAATGACTAGTATGACAGGTTGTCCACAACATTTAACGCATTCAGAACTCACAACTTTGGTGTCCATTCATGAAATAAGAAACACCTGTAACATTTAACGTAACACCCAGGCAAGATGTAATAGAAAATTTGTGCTATACTCCACAACGCTCCATATATATTCGTTGTTTCCAAATACATCTTTCAAATGCATATTCTATTTTGTTTTCATTTATGATTTATTTTCCTTTCAGTATTCATGGTATAATTTTCTTCTTGTGAGAGAGAGAGGGAGCGGGAGAAAGAAAGAGAGAGAGAGAGAAAGAAAGAAAGAAAGAGAGACAGAGAAAGTGAGAGAGAAAGAGAGCGAGAGCAAGAGTGAGAGAGTAAAAAGAAGAGAGAGAGAGAAAGACACAGAGAGAGAAAGACAGAAAGAGAGAAAGAGAGAAAGACAGACAGAGGGAGAGAGTAGGAGAAAGACAGAGGGCAAGAGAGAGAGAGAGAGAGGAGAAAAGGGAAAGACAGACAGACGGACGGACGGACAGGAAGGTAGGTCCATCTTCACACCGTAAGAAACGGCCCCTGAACGGACCTAACTCAGCCTAGCATATTGACTGTATGAACGTATGATCGACACGTGCATACAGGGGGCCAAACACGTGTGGCTTGATGGTGAGTGATGCCAGGTTGGAGGATTGGGGGGGGGGGGAGTGACCATATGAACGTGCGCAGTCTTGGCACTGCATGTTTAATACACCCAGGCATAAACAGCCGCTGATGGTCTGTGTATAAAGGAAAGGGGGGCAGGGGGTGCATTAGTAGAACTGGACCACACCAAGACGTTGAGCAGAGGGAAAGACCAGAGAGGCGGGTGGGGGAAGCGAATGAGGGGGGGGGGGGAGAAAGAGAAAGCGGGAGGAGAAAGCAACAGAAAGGAGGGAGAGAGAGAGAGAGAGAAAATGACGATTAGACGGGGCAAAGCGGTAGGAAAGACATACAGAAGAGAGGGGTGGGTGAAGGAGTGAGAGAGAGATGGAAATACAGAGAGGAGGAGGAGGGCGAGAAAGGGGAAAAGAAGGATTGAGAGTAAGAAAAAAGAAAAAGACAGAGGAGGAAAAAAACGCTGATGAAATCCTTACTGTGAGTGTTGAGATGATAAGAATTCAGGCGAGGAAACTTTTGACTTTCTATTGGCGAGCTGGGATTTACATGTTTTTTTGCAATGTGAGGGAGAAGGTCGGTCTGTGTGTGTCTGACTGGTGTTTGTGTGTGTTTGTGCACGTGTCTGGGTGGGTGAGTGGGCACGAGACGGACAGACAAATAAACAGACGGACAGACGGACAGGTCGATGGACAGAGAGACGGTTCTATAGACAGGTAGGCTGACAGGTGTTGGTGCATGTGTACCTGTAGGTGATGGGCGAATGGGTATGCGACAGACAGACAGAATGATAAAGAAATAGACGGCAACAGATGCATGCGGGTGATAATATACGTGTGAGTAAGTGCATGACAGTGATTCACGCAAGCATAGGGTCAGGCAGACATACAGGCGTACAGAGAGACATCGCGACCTTGGTTCTTGTGTGTTCCAACTGCACTTTTTGCACAACTGAGAACTTCGACGTTAAACGTTTGCGGCTTTAGTATTATGATAAGGAGTTAGAATAAATCAGAACTATGAAACAGCTTGATAAGTGCCACAGTCCATTTTAATTATACCTCTTCTACATACTAAAAGATATCCAGTTGTTTCATCAAATGGAGATAGAACAAACAAGAAGTAATGACGCAACAAGCAGGTGCTAGTGCACGTGTCCGAATGTGAGAGTGAGTATAAGACATCGAGATAAACAGATAGAGGGACTGGAAGACAGACAGACAGATGGACGGACAAAAAGTCATGCAGGTGTTAATGCACCTGCGTGATGTGTGAATGAGTATAACATAGTCCTCTGAACAAACAGACGGACAGACAGACAGACAGACGGAGTGATGGACAGACAGACAAACGGACAGACAGAAGTGCAGGTGTTAGTGCACGTGTCCCTAAGTTTGATGTGTGAATAAGTACAAGATGGTCCTCTGAACAGATATACGGACAGATAGACAGACAGGCTGACTGATAGACATAGAGACAAACGGACAGACAGCCTTTCAGGTGTTAGTATACCTGTCCGTATGGGCGATGTGTGAATACGTACAAGACAATCTTCTGAACAGACCCATGAATAGACAGACAGACTGATGGATAGACAGACATGCAGGTGTTTGTACACCTGTCTCTAAGTATGATGTGTAACTGAGTACAAGATAGTCCTCTGAACAGACAGACTGACAGATAGACAAACAGACTGACAGACTGATGGACAGACAAACAAACGGACAGACCGACAAACAGACAGACATACATTCAGATGTTAGTGCACGTGTCCCTATGGGTGATGTATGAACGAATGCAAGGTAGTCAGTCATCTGAGCACACAGACAGACAGATAGACGGACAAACATGCAGGTGTTAGATCTAACGCCGAGCTAAACGTTCAAATAAAATAATGATATCATTTCATGGTGATCCTTTTGTTTGTCTAAAACAAGGGGCATTGCAGTTTTTTTGTTGTTTTTTTTGTTTGGGTACATTTTAATTGACCCCAAGTCCTGTTGCAACCGCACAGTCTGTGAGTTTATGTGTTGTTGTTGTTTTTTTTTAATATCGTCATCTGAACATCTTTGGACCAGTAAACATTAAACTTACACGTTCACAGGAAAAAAAACAACTAACCCGCAAAATAATGTAGAAACAATCAGTCAAATACAAACAGAAAAAATCTGGCACTGAACAGCCCATAGTGGCGATGCTATTTGACGTGAAAAAACATAGTCAATCATGCATTCTGGGAGTACGTGTGTTTTTAATATCGTCATTCGAACATCTTTGGACCAGTAATATTAACTTACTAGACGAGCTACCGGGCAATGCCCAGAATAAACAATCATGTGATCCCCCCCCCCTCTCTAGTATAATAAAAGTAATAAACTACAGTCTCGCTTCAGAACTCATGCGCACCACAACACTACGCACCAAACTGAACGCTGGATACGGCTACTTTTTATGACATGCACGCCACTATTATAATAGATTACGAAACAAACATTCAAAAATACAGATGTTACATAGCAATAAACATTGTTATTTTTTTTTAAATACATGCTTGAAGTAAACAACTTTTAATTATAGCCATCATCTTCCTTATCTCAATTGCCACCTTCCTGCCAAATTTAAGGCCTGGAGAGTGTATAGTTTGGTCAGTTAGTCATGCCAAAGGTTGCAAGTTACTGAAATATATATTAGATAGGTTCACAGAAGAAAAAAATGACAAACTGGTAAAATGTAGAAAAACAACCAGCAAAAACAAACAGAAAAAATCTGGCACTGAACAGCCAGTAGTGGCAATGTTATTTGACGTTAAAAACGCATCCAATCATGCTTAATGATTTATACAGCTTTGACCCATTTAATTATATCTGGTTTTACCAGTGGCTAACAGGACGCTGGGGAGTACTTTGTGTCTTTAATGTTAATGTGTTTAATGGGTCTTTCGTAGTCAATTATAGTGCGTGTCGGTGATTTTCAGATTTAACGCATGGAATCGATAGTAAACTTGGTGGTCATCGCTACAATCATGGAATTGGTAATCAACTCGTGGAATCGAAAATCAATTCTACATTCAAAGATTCTACAATCCGACAGTTTAGAAAGATGATTGTCCCATCGCAACGTCCACAAACAGATAGATGGACAGAAAAGAAGATGAATCAGCAATACTTTATACAGCCAGAGATGTGCAGACGGACAGACCCAAGGACGGACAGACCGACAGACGGACAACAATGTCAACAGACAGGACAGACTGCCGGTGGATCGACTGAAAAGAACATGGATGAGCAACATTATTGTACATGTACATCCAAGGGTATAAAGATGGACAGAACAAAAGACGGACAGACAGGCTGATAAGACACAATGTTATGGAATGGGGTTTCTACATTTCAGATAGAGAGAGTGAAATTGTGGGCATGCCGAATTACAGACAGAACAGACAGAGACCAACAGGAGACCAGATCTAAGTTAGCCAGGCAAAAATTATAAAGTTGGCTCAATTTGTTTTGACGCCGACAAAATGAGATCACAAGATACACGGCAAGGTTAAGAAGTCAGCGGGAGATACAAGAAAGGAGAGTGAGTGAGAGAAGAGGAAGAAGAAGAAGAGGGCAGATGGAACAGAGGGACAGAGAGAGAGAGAGAGAGAGAGAGAGAGAAAGATGGTACGTCTCTCATCCTTTGGACATTAGTGTCAGAGAGACCGGTGGAGAGAGATGGACCAGAGAGAGAGAAAGAAGGTATGTCTCTCATCCTCTGAACATTAGTGTCAGAGAGACTGGGGGACGGAGATGGAACAGAGAGAGAGAGAGAGAGAAAGCGAGAAGAAACGCCTCTCATCCTCTGAAGAGTGGTGTCAGAGAGACTGGGGGGGGGGGGGGTGAGACAGTGACAATGGCAAGGGTAGCTGATTACTCACGTGTAGGCATGGGTTTGGGCTCAGTGCTAGCCTCCGGATCTTCAATGCTGTTGGCTGTCATGTCAATGGGCCGGACAGCCAGGCGCTGTTCCATGGTATCCACGTATTTGGTCAGGTTGGCTACCGCCCCGCCCATCCTGTTCAACTGACGGGACAGTTTGGTGTAGTCCTTCTGCGTGTTGTTTAGATCTTCCAGCATACTCTCCATATTACTGGTCATGATACGTAAGGCGTTTTTGGTCTCCGCCACGTCTCCGCTCAGACGCAACAAAGCGTCCCGCATTCTCTGAGACTCCGTATCCTTCTTGTCGTTCAGCGTGGGCACCAGATAGATGTCTTTGAACTCCTTGAGTTTGGCGTCAATCAACTTGTTCACGTCCGCCATGTATCGCTGGACGCACTTGCAGCCACGGCGTTTTCTGCGTGACTTGCCACGTCGAGAGGACTTCTCCGTGGTGGTCGATTCTTCCAGAGAAAGTCCCACACACAAGGAGATTACAAAGAAAATTTTCAGAATTTGGCGAATACCCATCATTTTGATGCCGTTTCACTACAAATGAAAAGAAATGTGAAATTCCACTCATAAACAATAAGGGTGTATCACAAAGATGTGTTATCTGGCACTGGTTCTCTCAAATGAAATTTGGGTTTGTATGCTTCCTTTAAGTATATGACGAAGTTGATTCCACAGCAGTGCAAGAACCACGAAATCAGATTACCCAAACCGTCTGTATATGATAAATATCAGATATCACGACTTCTGGCATGAAGTAAGCGTGAGGCACGAATAAAAAGCTCGAGATGCAACCGGCGATGCTGATAACAGCGAGTCGTCGATTAAACAAAAATGGTTATCCAGATGAAGATGCCAAGCTGATGGCACTTTCAGATCTCCACAGCGATGTGTTGCTGGCTTGCTGAGGAAGTGCCAATGAGGTGTCAATGTGTTGACCTGTCTGAAAATAGACCAAACAAAACAGTATAGTCAGTCACGATCGGATAAAATTGTCCTAAAATCTCAATGTAATAAAATGACTGTAGAAAATGCACTTTATTTCAGTCAGCTCAATATATGTTTACATGATGAACAAAATGAAATTAAAAACAAACAACTGGAAAAGTAATTATTTCGTCCACCATGATGGTGACATAGGCTGAAAAGTTAAAACATGTCTTCGTGACCACAAGCGTGTTTACTGTATGACTTTGACATGGTAACACCTTAAAGAGTAGTGTTGTTATTTTACGAGTGAGTGTGTGTGTGTGTGTGTTTGTATGTGTGCGTAAGTTTATAGATGAATGCGGGGTGTATCATAACATATCGTTGAGTATTTTCCACACTATTGTATTATGTGCATTTTTTACCGTTTCAAGAAACGAGGATTGAAACTTTGGTGAGTCGTGCAAAATGAGGGTATTGTTCAATACGCTTCAAAATCCAAAAATGCATAAAAATGCCCACGTAAAATACAGTACATCCATATGACACGTATACATAACAAAATTAGAAGTGAGAGAACCACTTTCATGACAAAACCTCAAAATCGGTAAAATGTCGCATACAACAATATGGCAAATATCCCTCAATATGTGTGTGCCTTCTGTTTTTGGTCTGGATTTCGTCATTATTCTCGTCCAAATGAAAATATGCTTTCTATTTCACTACTTGCCGGGTTTTTCGACGTTTCCGTTTCCGTGCACATGTAAACCCAGCTTAACTCTAACCTTAACCTGATTCCTAACCCGAAAACCTGTCCTTATCCCTCGCCCTAACTGTGAGAGTGTAAAGTGGTCAGGACGTACGCATCTCTCTCCGCGAATCAAATATAAAGGAAGAAAGGCCTCCAATGTAATCATGAAAGGCATTCTAACCGCTCAGCCTTAAATTCTACAAAATATCATATCACGCATAAAAAGATATAGAGGTGTGCGCGCGCGTATTTTGAAAGGTTTTGAAATTCGCTATATTTTTAATATTTACGTTGATCTGAGCAACAACAGAGTTGGACCAGAGAGCATGGATGTATAGAGAGGGTTCACTTCCGCCAAATCGCGAAACTAGGTCGCTGCGGTAAACAAGAAATTGAAGAATTGAAAGAGACTTTCTTCACCAAAGACGGTGTGCATATCTCTTTAGTATGGTTTGTTCATATTTTTGGGCTGGTTGAAACTATTTACAGACATTTGTAAGCTCTTACGCCCCGTGGAAATGCACAAACGGGTATTGTTTACCGCAGCGACCTACTTTCCGCTCCATGCTAACAATGGTTTCGCGGCGCCTCCCGTGTCTCGCAGTGCAAATCGACCAATAGTGAAACCTCTCTATACATCTATACTCTCTGGTTGGACAGAAGAAAGTGTTCCGACATTTTGAGGAGGCATTTCCTTCGAGTACAATTAAAAAGTATGACAGGAAATTTCGTTCTGCGCCACAAATTACACACTAATTTATGATCGAATCCCAACTTTAAAAATCACATCTGTGTATTCCACGTGCCAGTGGGCCAACTAGTCCTCTTAAAGGCCTGTTTACACTGGTAGGTTTTAAGATTAGAAAAAAGGAATGGGGGACTGTGTGGGAAGAACTCTCCTGGCTTTCTGTCTTTTGATTTCCGATTTCCGCCTTCGAAACGCTGTTTGTTTACATTGGTCCATTTTCTGAATGAGAAGCGACGCGCATAGGTTTGTTTTAGTCGAGTTTCGAAGGCGGAAATCGGAAAAACAAAAGACGGAAAGCCAGGAGAGTTCTTCCCACACAGTTCCCCATTCCTTTTTTGTATTCCTAAAACCTACCAGTGTAAACAGGCCTCAAAGAAAGTAAGACTTGGAGCAAAGTTAGGGCACTTAGGGCCAGTGGACAACCACAAAAAAATGTCCGCAAGTTTGAATGATCAGCAAAGCAACACATGACGCTTAGGGAATATCGACCTCCCCCCAGAAAAGATGAAACACGGTCTAATTCCCTCACAGCACGCAAGCGAGTCCAGCTACTAACAAGGCATTCCGTGATCCCTTATAACTGACAGAGGAAACATCAGGCGTTTTAGTGCAACTATATCGGTTTCACATACAGTAAAGGGATGTTACGCTCGAGTCTGGCAATTCTCAGTCCCTCTCTCCCTCCCCTGCCCCTAATCTCTCCCTCCCCTGCCCCTAATGTACGCTTTACATAATTATCGAGCGTAGCATGGTAAGCTATCGTAACTCTATGTTTTCCTAAATTTCCAAAGTTAAGATATTTGGCATGCTAGTAGCCCTTGACAACCTGCAGCTTGTCTTAATACTGCCGTCCAAAGGCAGAGCGACGTAACTAAATAGTGTTAAAGACAGCACTTACGTCGCTCTGATTGTGCACTGCAGGATAGTCGTGGGGTGGAGAGGGGGGGGGCGGGGGGAGGATTCTGAAAACTGAAGAGTAAATAACATTTTTCTTTTTTCTTAAATATCGTACTATTAAGACTGATAAAGAAAGTAAATCGGTTTTTGGCTTCTTGTGACAAATGTGTAAAAACCGAGATACGATGGTTTACCACGCTGCCCTCGATATACGCTTGGCCTCAACCCCCCGCTCGCCCCTTGTACGAACATAACGGCCATTAGAATGGTGAATGTCCACGAGAAGACCCTGATGTTCCAAAACGTTAATTGACATTTTGCATTACATTCAATTATTTCACTGTTTCCTTAGAAACATGAATTTTACAGTACATGATTGTACAATCTAACGATTTATTGTTGCTGGAGAAAAAAAATGAACTTTTTTATTCATTACCATAAATACTGTTCTTTTCCATGTACGCTGTGCGTACACTGGGAGCAGAGCTCCCTCCTTCTCCTCCAAACATACGTCCTTTTTTTTATGAATAGTCTCAAAGCTTTAATCTAGTAAGTCAAGGGGGGGGGGGGGGTGATACAGTGGTCTAATTGTCTGAATTTTGTGACAATTTAGTAGTAAGAAAAACAATACAATTCTGCCGGTAACAGTATATTTTATATTCGGGGGTGCTGTTAATTGTAAAATACAATCTACGTCTTTAGATCTAGACTTTTGGGCTCTTTTTTTTTTTTAATTCAAACTCCTCCATTGAAATCTGCTTCGTATGTTGGACAGCCCACACAGCTGATGTAGGTCGCTGTGCGAACAATGTACAAGAAAAAAACAATCGTAACTCACGTCTGTGTTATCATGCCCATCTCAGTCACTATGTAGAGATGCCGGCGTTTGCAGGAATTCACAGAACTTTCAACATTGAGACCAGATGTAAGTGTGGTTGCCGTGTACAGCCATATAATTCTCTCTCTCTCTCTCTCTCTTTTTCTCTCTCTCTCTCTCTCTTTCTCTCTCTCTCTCTCTTTCTTTCTCTCTCTCTCTCTCATTCTCTCTTTCTTTCTTGCTCTCTCTGTCTCTCCTGTTCTCTCTTTGTCTCATTCTATATCACTCTCCATATTAAATTATATCACTCTCTCTCTCTCTCTCTCTCTCTCTCTTTCTCGTTATCCCGTTTCCTCTCTGTATCTTTTTCCTTCTCAATATCTCTCTTTATCTATCTATCTATCTATCTATCTATCTATCTATCTATCTATCTATCTATCTATCTATCTATCTACAGTGTATCTAGCTAGCTAGCTGTCTGTCTGTCTGTCTGTCTGTCTGTCTGTCTGTCTGTCTGTCTGTCTGTCTATCTATCTATCTATCTATCTATCTATCTATCTATCAAAACGGCATTGCTACTACTAAAACTAAACAAAGCAATAACCACTACTAACGTACACAGCGAGTATCACAAACCGCAATGTTCCTTTGAGAAATTCTCACATTTTAATTGGCCAAAAAAATTAACATCTTTTCCTTAACTTTTCTCAGTTTTCATACAAAGCTCAAAGTAGCTTTGTGTGTCTACAACTTAAGAACAAGTAAAAGCCGAGTGTATCTTTATTACAGACGTCACGAATTCCCATTACAAACGAAACACAAAGTGCGAGACATTCACTTGTGTCGGATATTTGGCACTTTTCCCGCACTCTCTCAGACTGTTTTCTTGGCGCTTGGGTCTGTTGTTTCAATCATCTATTCAGATGGCCCTGCGCACTCCAGAGGCGGCGATTCTTTCCCTCTAATACCACCCATAAACTAGGCAGGGGCGTCGCCAGTCCGTGTGCGATCTCTATGAGGGTTTAGAGAGTGTGCCACAGGACAAAACTGAAAATCTGCCAACTTCCAGCGGCGTGGACAGGTTTGATCATACACTTGGCAAAGTGTGACTATTTGGAGTGACATTGATCTACGTTTTCGTTTGCGGAGAGAACTCCTGGGAAATGGTTCAGGGTTAGGATTAGGGTTTATCAAAGATTAAATAATTCTGCTAGGATTTCAGAAATGGCACAAGGAAACACTTTGGCAGTCATATTATTATTATTATAAGTGAGAGACAGACAGACAGACAGATAGAAAGAGAAAAATACAGGGAAAGAGACAGAGGCAGAGCTTGAGAAAGAGAGAGAAAGAGAAAGCGAGAGAGGAAGGAAAAGAGAGAACGAGAGAAGGCCAGAGAGAGAGAGAGAGAAAGAGAGGGGAAGAGAGAGAAAGCGCGCGAAAAAGAGAGAGACGAGGAAAGACAGACAGATAGAAAGAGAGAAAGGAAGAAAAAAGAAATAGAGAGAGAGAGAAAGAGAAGAGACAGAGCGAGAGAAAAAAAGACAGGACACATAAAGAGAAAAAGACGGGACAGAAAAACAGAGAGAGAAAGAAAGAGACAGTGAGAAAGAGAGAGGAGATAGATACAATAAATAATCAAACGTCCACCCTACACCATTAGCATAGTTTTACATTACCAACACACACACATAAACGTGCAGATCCTGCACAACAGATCCCCTCGTCATCTTCGACAGCCCACGTTTTCCGTTTCCCATCTAATACCACAAGATTTATGTAAGAATTTCCTAACTCGACATCTGTCTCGTTTCAAATGCATTCACATTTATACTTGGCAGTCTCGAGACTCACTCACGACTCCCGGCTTGATCATCTATAATCACATTACTTACAGGGGTATGAGTGAGTGTTGGGGCTCTGTAGTAATGGCACCCCTCTCCATGTCGCCTCCTCACCCATCCTCCTCTTCCTCTTGCACTCTCACCCTATACTCATCAGTAAACCACATGCCCTCCTTCCTTCTCTCTCCCTCCCATGCCTGCAGCACCCCTCGGTGTTTTATGGCCCATCTTTCATAATTTGCCAGAGGGAAATCTACTGTGGTCAGTCTTTTCCCTGGTGAGGCGTGGGAGGTTTGCACGAGTGCTGAACTATACAATGTGTGCGTGTGTGCGTGTGCGTGCATGTGCATGAGAGTTTGAGAGAGAAAGAGAGAGAGAGAGAGAGAGAAAGACAGAGAGAAAAACAAACAGACAATCAGTGACAGACAAACACAGAGAGAGAGAGAGAGAAACAGATACAAAGAAAGACAGTCAGGCAAATTGAATATTATATGTGTGAGAAGGAGAGAGAGACAGATGAGAGAATGGGAGAGACAAAGAGAGAGAGATAAAGAGACAGAATGGCAGAGAATGAGAGTGACAGAGACAGACAGACAGACAGAGAGAGAGAAAGATACAAAGAAAGACAATCAGGCAAATTGAATGTGTGTGAGAAGGAGAGAATGAGAGAGACAAAGAGAGAGAGATAAAGAGACAGAATGGCGGAGAAAGAGAAAGACAGAGACAGACAGACAGACACAATGACAGAGAAAGGGAGATGAAGAAGGAAAGAGACTGGGTGAGGGATAGACAGACACCAATCAGTGAGAGACACAGAGAGGGGTAGAGTCAGGGAAAGAAAGAAAAGAGAAAGCGCGAGAATTGGGGGGGGGGGGGGGGCAGAGAGACAGAAGGGAATAAACTTTTAAAGGAAGAGGCAAGGAGTAATAGATAAGTTGAGCGTGAGTCAGATTATAATGGCATAATGGGCGAATGGGGGGAGGGGGGGGTTTCTGGAAAGTTTTCTTTTCCGACAAGGGGGAGGTGGGGGGGGGGGAAATTAGCAGCTGCAGGGGGTGAGATAGTTTGTATCTAGGCTGGAATTTGACTACTATCTATTGTGTGCTCACGTGCTAGGAAGAAGGGGGAAGGGGGTGGGTGGTATGACATAACGGCAGTCAGAGAAATGTGTTTGTCTTGTTTATGACTGCAGTCAGCTTGCAGGTGCAGGGCAGGCAGTGTGAGTGTGTGTGTGTGTGTGTGTCCGTGTGTGTATATCTGTGTGTGTGTATTTACAGTAGAGAAAGGCAGGCCTCACACATACTACAAGGAGAAGATGTATGACTTGTACTTTTGTTAATGATGCTAATACATGTATGAATGCACGGAGCAGAGTCATTCATTCTGTAGTCTTGTGCTCGTGAGTGTGTGTGGGTGTCTGTGTTTGTGTTGTGTGTGTGTGTGTTTGCGTACGTGTGTACTTGTATGCGTGCGTGTGTGTGTGTGTGCACCTGTTTGTATGTATGTATGTTTGTATGTATGTATGTGAGAGCAAGAAAGTACGACAGAGGTAGTCTAGCATAGAGAGAGAGAGAAACACGACACACACATTCCCGGACAGAGCCACCACACACTCACACCCCCCCCACACACACACACACACGGAGAGGTAGGCGTCACACACAGACACACCACAGACTCAGAGAGACAGAGAGAGTGTGTGACAGAGAGAGAGTGTGTGACAGAGAGAGAGTGTGTGACAGAGAGAGTGTGTGACAGAGAGAGTGTGTGACAGAGAGAGAGAGAGAGAGTGTGTGACAGAGAGAGTGTGTGACAGAGAGAGAGAGAGAGAGTGTGTGACAGAGAGAGTGTGTGACAGAGAGAGTGTGTGACAGAGAGAGAGTGTGTGACAGAGAGAGAGTGTGTGACAGAGAGAGTGTGTGACAGAGAGAGAGTGTGTGACAGAGAGAGAGAGAGAGAGTGTGTGACAGAGAGAGAGAGAGAGACTGTGTTCCATCTGCGGGGGGGGGGGGGGGCTGTGAGGAGGTGACGTGGAGAGGGGTGCCATTACTACAGAGAGAGAGAGAGAGACTGTGTTCCATCTCCCGTAAAAATTCCCTTGTTGTTTAGTGTGTGTGTGTATGTCTGTTGTGTGTGTTTTTTGGTTTGTTATTGTTGTTGTTGTTTGTGTGTGTGTGTTGTTGGTTTTTTGGGGGGTTGTTATTTTTGTATTAGTTTATCCGGTGATTTTCGAGGGCACGACCATATTATTATGTGAGAAAAATGTTCTTTGCTGTAATATTTCCCCCGGTGTTTCCGCCTCCAATGCAAGAAGGGCCGTTTTGGGGTTACATCTTTATAATTTACAGAAAAAATCAGTTTTTGGGGTTACATCTTTATAATTTACAGAAAAAATCAGTTTTTGGGGTTACATCTTTATAATTTACAGAAAAAATCAGTTTTTGGGGTTACATCTTTATAATTTACAGAAAAAATCAGTTTTTGGGGTTACATCTTTATAATTTACAGAAAAAATCAGTTTTTGGGGTTACATCTTTATAATTTACAGAAAAAATCAGTTTTGGGTTTAATAAACGCTCTTCAATGGGGAAGGCCTGTAGAAGTAGTGTGTAGTATGTAATTCAGTTCAGGCAGAAAGTGGAGATTCTAAAAAGGGACGGTATAGGCCTATTATGTCACAAAACCCTTCACTCGCTCACCCTGAAATTCTAGACTTTTCCAACAAACCGAGCCAGTGCCCGGAAAAGGTTTGGCCGCCGGTCTTGTTGACAAGTGGCCCCGCCTTACATTTATTTTCCCCTCTCTCACGTTCGTTTTCCCTCAAGTTTTCGTTACTGTCTCTCATTTCGCGATTCTGATTTCAGGAGGGCTGTTGTATTGTATTGTGACCCCACTGCCAGAACAGAAAAATCTACATTGTTTTCACTTCATGGCCAATTTTTTTTTTAATTCTTTTTGTTTTGTTTTTGGCGTTACTTCAGTTTTTTGTTTTTTTTATTCCCTTTATCCATTTCGTTTCAGTTTTGCTTCTCCTGTTGTTTCCTCTTCTTTTTCTTTCCGTCATATTTGATTTCTCTTTCCTTCTTTTTCTCAATTCCGTATCTCATCTGTTACTAATTTTCATTGACCCGAGTTGCCCAGACGGTGTTGCTAGATAATTATACATGATGAAACCTGAATTGTTGTGAGGGAAACAAAGCCATAAGTGGTCTTGTCCACAACATCCGCTTTTGTTCGGATAATGACGTATGAAAAAGTAAAACTCTCTTTGCCTCTATAGCGGTGAGGAGCGGCGCGGAACGGATATTGTGGACAAGTATACAGAGGCCAAGAGTGTTTTACTTTTTCAAACGTCAATTTTCCGTAAAATAGCGGAGCGGAGCGGATCCGATGCTGGGGTCAAGAAGACCATTGAAATGAACGTATTGGGAACCAGGTTTCAAACGGTTCAGAACCACTATGCTAGCATGACAAAACGTTGGAAATTTAATGTCATCTCTATTGCTGAACGTGTAATTGGTTGCATATTTTAATCTCACAGGCAATCGTCACTGGAATCCTAACTGGCATAACTTGCCAAAATCTCACGCTGAACTGAAAACCTCACAAAATCTGGCCAGAAACCTGTTTTGCAGCGCAATATCACATTTCCCAGCTGCCACATTGTCGGCCAAATGAAATATTATAATTCCTCCTGTTTTCTCGAAGCAAACAGGCAACAATTTCTTTCGTTTATTTTAATGCCCAGATTCCTTTGTTTCCTAGCTACATTCCTTCTCCTGGTTTTCACATTAGACTCCCCTGAAACAGACGTTTTTCCCTCGGGCGCACTAAACAAATGCATAAATAAATAAAGTTAGACTTATCTTTCTGTAACAAACCTCTGCAACCGAAAATAAAAAGCGAGAAAAAAAATTTAATTCGTGTTGTTTTCCATTCCTGTCAGCTAACGAATGTAGATTGTAGGTTTTTTTGTTGTTGTTTTTTTATGTAGCTGGGATGGGTGTTGAAATAGTTTTACTGACTCACATCCCCGCCAATTTCGCGAACTTAGTTCTTGTTTGTTCCAAAACCGCATTTTTTTTTTTTTGCACAACTGAGAAATTCGGCGTTAAACGTTTGCAGCTTTTGTTATTTTGATAAGGAGTTAGAATAAATCGGAACTGTGAAACAGCTTGATAAGTGCCAGAATTAAAAAGTGTCAAAGCGTGCATTTGTTCTACCTTTTTTACACACTAAAAGATATTCAGTTTTTCAGAAAATGGAGATAGAACGAACAAGGACTTAGGTCGTGATTTTCTCGGAAGAGCCAAGGCCTTTATAACATTCACTCAGACTGTCAGGAATCAGTACAAAGTCTATGCTAAGAGTAAGCACGTGAGAGGACAGAAAAATGCCAAATTATTTGAAATTTAGCCTTGACGATTTTTCAGTGTATTTCCGCGGGCCGTTGATCCCAACTACTGAGTGTCTTTCCGTTATACTCCAGAGCCAATTGACAATAGCTAACTGAGGAGAAAAAGGAGTCTGGTGTAACCGAGAGAGAGTGGGACCGCTGGATGCTCTTTCCCGATGACGTGCTTTTAGAATTATACGTGCGTGCGCGCATGCGTGCGAATGTAAAGACGATAAGAAAAGTGGAAAAAAATTAAAAGGGGGGGGGGGGGTAGCTGGGCAAAACGAGGAGGGGGGGGGGGGCGCAGGGGGTGAAGTGAAGGGGGAAATACGGTATTTAACTTTCTTTTTTTGTTTCGTAGTGGCCCCACACGTAAAGGTCCTTATCTCTGAACGGCCAATTGTTTCTATGTTTTATCGATTAAGTTTTGCTTGTGATGTATGATGAGTATGTACGTGACGTTGTCGATGCTCTACAGTGGCTGGTATTTAGTGGATTAGAATTGGGGAAACGATGCTGTCTGTCTTATTGTTCATTCTTGCTGGCGCTTGTTTTCCTATGTGTGTGTGTGTGTGTGTGTGTGTGTGTGTGTGTGTGTGTGTGTGTGTGTGTGTGTGTGTGTGTGTGTGTGTGTGTCTTTCTCTCTCTGCCTTCTTTCACTCTCTCTCACTTTTCTTTCCTTCAATCTGCCCTTCTCTCTCTCACTCTTTCTCTCATTCTCTCCTGCTTTTCTCTATCTCTCTCCGTCTCAATTTCTCTTCCTGTCCCTCCTTTTCTCTCTCTCTCTCTCTCTCTCTCTCTTTCTCTCATTCCACTCTCTCCTTGTCTCTCTCCCTTTCAGAGCTAAACCAACATCTCATTAACTACATCATTCTGTAGATAAATAAATATGACGAAAAAGAGACCGGGGGGGGGGCGGGGGGGGGGGGGAAATAGCCACGATAACATCCCTGTAATTTAGGAGAAGAGGACAAGAGGAATTGATTTCCATACAAAATCTGGGCCGGGCTGTAGATAAAAGTTGACGTCATCAGCTGAACTGTCTCCATGCAAATATTATCCTTTCATTTGGAGCAATTTGTCTCGATGTTTGCCTGATGTACAGCCACAGCCACCTCGCTCACTGAAACAACAAACTGGTCAACATCTACATCTACATCATCATCATCATCATCATCATCATCATCATCATCATCATCATCATCATCATCATCACCATCATCATCATCATCATCATCATCATCATCATCACCATCATCATCACCATCATCATCATCATCATCATCACCATCATCATCATCATCATCATCATCACCATCATCACCATCATCACCATCATCATCATCATCATCACCATCATCATCATCATCATCATCATCATCATCATCATCACCATCATCATCATCATCATCATCATCATCATCATCATCATCAGATCTCCAGCCATGATGTTTATCGATGTTCAGTTTTGTGTTCAGCGGCCGGCATTCTTTCCCTACCTCTTCTTTCTCATTTTCTTCATCCTTTTGTCTTATCATCGTTCAATTTGTCAACGACTTCCTCCGCTTATTTCTTTTCTTTTCCTCCATCTTTTTTTTTCATCGTTCAGTTTAAATATGCCATTCCCTCTGCTGGTCCTCATTTTAATAAATTGACTTCCCGCTAATTTCGTTAAGAGATAAGACCCGTATAGCGCCTGCCATGCAAGTCGGTGAACAGTTATGGCAGTTATACGTTAGTCTAATTTTTTTATTTTTTTTTAAACTCGAACGAGTCTTCACAAAACCAGCCGCTATTCAAACAGCTCGGGTTTGATCGACATTTTTACAGCTGCGTTCCTTTCGACCTGCAGAAGGTTCTCTTTTAGAACTGGAGATTTGAAATGGTGGAGAAGTATTGGTTTTCTTAGTTTGCTTTCTGTCGCTACTTGACTACCTCTGATCCTTTACTTTCACGAACCCATGAGCTCATGACATCATCGCTTCCTGAAAAATTCTCGGTGCGCACCAGTGCACATTGTGTATTGTCCTATCTATCGGTTAATCGCTGAGTTTTGTCAGAGAGTTTGTATTTTATGTATAGAGAGGTTTCACTATTGGTCGATTTGCACTGCGAGGCACGGGGGGGGGGGGGGGGCGTAGCATGGAGCGGAAAGTAGGTCGCTGCGGTAAACAATACTCGTTTGTGCATTTCCACGGGGAGTAAAAGCTTACAAACGGCTCTAAATAGTTTCAATCAACACAAACAATATGAACAAACCACAGTAAACAGATATGCACACTATCTTTGCTGAAGACAGTCTCTTTCAATTCTTCAATTTCTTGTTTACCGCAGCGACCTAGTTTCGCGATTTAGCGCAAGTGACATCGCTCAATAAATACATTCTCTCTGATTTTGTGAATGACGCTACACCTCTCGATATCAATATTTTTGTGCTGATTCATTTCGACCAGAAGTGGTGTCTTTTTTTAAAAATTTATTTACCACTTGAAGAATGGGGCGGTTACCAGTATTATAAAACAAAAGAAAAAAAACAAACAAATTCGAGGAATTTTTAATAAGACATACCGCCGCCCACACAGCTCGGATCTGCCTGGAATTTTCAAAGGTGCCTTCTTTTCGACCTGCAGAAGATTTTCTTTTTTTTTATTTATTTTTTTTTTTTTTAGATTTAAAGACTCGAAATAATTAGAAGTTTTTTTTTTTTTTAGTTTGCTTTGTGCCGCTAATTTCACCTCTGAACCCTTTTTTTTCACAGACACAAGAACCCATGACGTCACCACTTTCTGCCAATGTGTGCCAATTGTTAAGCAAAAAAACTGCCCAGTGCGCAGATTATGGCCATTTCATGACAATCTTCGCTGACGGGGTGCGCCAAAAAAAGCATTAACGCCTAAGTGGAGTGCAAAAAGTCCGCCCAAAAGCAAACAAACAACAGCAGCAACGTAATAAATCTAAAGGAACGGGCAAGTTGAAGCAGATAATGTCGTTATCACCCAGAACTGAAACTCATGACATACTTGTCCCTGGCTAAAGCTGGGTACCTCTGCTGGTGTTATAATATAATACATCTAATGCGGGGGTATTGTTAACTGGTTCTGCGCATCGTTAACTGGTTCTGTCCTATAAGCCGCACCAAGCGGTTCACCAAACAAAAACACTATTATAACAAAAAATAATATTATAAGTCAGAAACACACGAGCGTAGGAATATTCCAAATTATTGGAGATGTAAGAAGGTGTAAAAGAACATTTCTCATTGTGACTTTCATAACTGCACTATTTGAAATGACACTTTTTTTTTTTTTTTCGAGCCGCTCAGAACGGCTTACAGGAAGAAGTCAGATAAAATTGCTTTCACAAGTACCAATGAAATCTCTTCCTCACGACACATTCAGAATAGGCTGTTATTACCTGTACGCACGCGCCTACATTTATGTACCTGTCCCTAACCCCGTCCTCTTCCTCAACCCTAAATCTCATCCAATCCTTAACCCTTCCCCCCCCCCCCACTACCCTTTCAACCAAAAAAAAAAAAAAAGGAGGAAAACAAAGGTAAATCTGAAAGAATAATTAATTAAAGCTGTTGTTAGGAGTATTTCGAGAGGAGCTTTCTAGCTCTGGAGTCACAAAAGGCTTTAAAATACGTACACCTAGCGAAAAAACAAACAACAGGGACCGTACATACAAGCAGCAACAATCTTCAGAATACCACAAATCACGGCATGCTTGTGCTGATTGGCCCCCGTCTGCCCCGCCCCCCCCCCTCACCTCCAAAGGCCCGGCCCCCGTCTGACCCCCCCCCCCCGCCCCCACACCCATATTTATTCCCCGTCTGCCCCTCCCCCCCCCCCCACCTCCAAGGGCCCGGCCCCCGTCTGGTCCCCCCCCCCCAAACCCATGTTTATTCCATACCTCTTCTGGGTGGCGCATGCAATAAAACTGGATGTCGCCCCTACATGTATCATTGTATGTTGTCTGTCTACACACGAGTCTGGCTACGTTTACCCGGGGTGTTCCTGTTACTGTGTACATTTCTTCAGCTTTCCGTCTTCTGGTGGTCTGAGGTATTTCATCCTTTGTTGGTCCTCTGTGTCTCTCTCTCCTTCCCTCTCTCTCTCTGTCCGCTTCTCTCTCTCTCTCTCTCTTTCTTTCTCTCTCTTCCCTCTCTCACTCCCCGCTCTCTCTCTCTTTCTCTTCCTCTCTCTTTCTTTCTCTCTCTCTCGCTCACACACACTCATACGCACACTCTCTCTTTCTCTCCCTCTCCCTCTTTCTCTCTCTCTCTCGTACTTTCTTTCTCTCTGTCTCACTCACAAACGCACACGCACACTCTCTCTCTCTCTCTCTCTCTCTTTCTCTTCCTTTCTCTAACTCACTGCGTGGAAATCCTTTATCATCTCCGAAAAATTGCCTTACTTAACCCTAATCTGAAACCTAATTCTTAAACTCCATCCATCCAGCCATCCAGCCATCCATCCATCCATCCATCCATCCATCCATCCATCCATCCATCCACCCGTCCATCCCATCCATCCATCCATCCATCCATCCATCCATCTATTTAACTATGTATCTAAACTGCATAAAATAATCACAGACCTATCTATCTGCATGTATTTCTTATCTACATGTCTACCCACCTTCTACCTTATAAACGATGTATGCACACAATCATGTCCATCCATCCATCCACCCCTCCATTCATTCATTCATCCATCCATCCCTCCCTCCCTCCATCCCTCCATCCACCCCTCCATTCATTCATTCATCCATTCATCCATCCATCAGTCCATCCCCCCCCCCTCGTCCACATACCAGAACGTACTCATACACCAAAACCAATTACTCACAGTTTTTATATCTGTGCGTGCAAGGTCAAGGTGTTTCTAGAGTCCATTCCTGACAACGTATGATGAAAGGCTCACCTTTGACCTGCATGAGGAAAGAGGGGGTCACTTGGCAGTGAGGCAGGAGGGAGGGAGGGAGG